>JAXCGZ010017095.1:117500-122500 GCA_037179515.1 Halocaridina rubra | reverse complement strand
ATAATAATAATAATAATAATAATAATAATAATAATAAGAATAATAAGAATAATAAGAATAAGAATAAAAATAATAATAATAATAATAATTAAAATATTGTTAATAATAATAATAATAATAATAATAATAATAATAATAATAATAATAATAATAATAATAATAATAATAAAAACAATAATAATGATAATAATTATAATAATATTTATATTATTATTATAAGCTAAAATACCCTAAGCTGAATATTCATTTAAAAAATACTCTTACGAAACAATAACCATATCTCAAATGGAATTCTGATAAGGAAGAACCATTATTAGTGAGTAAGTGAGCGAGTGAGAGAGAGAGAGACACTTAAAATCAAATTAAAAACCACTTAAAAATAAGCCTTCAACGGGGTATGTTTCTCTTATTGACATGCGTTTCTCGTAAAAATATTACCTAATTGATATTCCGAGGGAGGGTCTTTGTATGTGTGCAGAAATTTGGAGAATAGGAATAATGTGCGCTATGAAACATGGTGAGAGAGGCGAGACTGAGATGATATATGCATGTGCTGAGATAGGATGCGAAGTATGTTGGGAGAGGGAAGATGAGGATGGGGCTGCCAGGCAGGAGGGGGAGAATTCGGCAAACAGGAGCTTTATGGATAGGTGAGGAAGGACATGAGTGTATGTGGAGTGACGGAGTAGGATGCAGGAGGGGATAAGGCGCCATAGAGAAGATTGATGATTGCGGTGACCCCATGACGGGAAAAATAAATTATATATGAGGATGATGATGATGATGATGACATGTTGGTAAAATTTGGTATGTTAGTGTCCTTAGAATGTAAGTCAATTAATATACTGTCACATGAAATGTTGGTATTATGTGGGTTTGCCAGTGCCTTCTTGCGTAGGATTTGTTTTGGCAGATGTAATCGTTACCCTGAGTGCATGCCTTTGCAAACCTCAGACCGTGACGGGGCACGAACCCTAGACTGATAATAGTATATTCATAAAATATGGAGATATCTAAATGTGGAGATATCCTTAGAATAGAAGAAAATGCATATTCAGCATATGGTGGTGATGATATATGGATATGTTCTTAAGCATTGTTAAATATGAGTATGAAGGAAAAGAATACAGTATTATGCAATATAAGATGTTGTTAAGCCATGGACCTGTTCAAAGTCCTTCACCTTAAACCCAAACAATAACTTAATTATATACACTGGCACTGAGGATTACCTCCCTTCTTAACCACTTGGTTAATCATTATATGATTCCTGCGACCTTCGGAAGTGCGGATCGCCAGCTAATCTCTGCTCATTTGGGCTGGTAGGTTCCTCCAGGGTCAACTGACCTACAAGCAGTATCAACTGCGTGATCTCATGTAGAAAGACCTCTAAATTCTACCCAAGGTTTTCTTAAGGTTGCTGCTGTCAAGGCTTTTATTTTCAAAACATATAAATATTATTCATATTGTCAGAACACTGATGATATTTATAGGCGAGATAATGTGTCGTTAGTCTTAGATATTTTTTTGTTTGTTTTTGTCCTTGCAAAAATTTTATGCTAAAGTAATTTGTGGTACTTAAGATGTTTACTTTAGATTTCATACTTTTTCACCTAAAATATATTCATCTCTTCAGATAAATGATGAAAGTAACAGAGGAAAAAAATGGTAATTTTAGCTTAAATTTTTGTTTTTGCTTATGCAAAAATTGATGCTAAAAAGCTTATTATTTAGATTTCTTTGAAAATTTTGAAGTTAAATGGGTTAGTAACTTAGGTAGGTAGTTTCGCTAATAAATTTTTCTTGTGCCTCAATTTATGAGAAAAATTGAAGTGAGTTTTAAAAATTTTATTTATAATTTTCCAAAAGTGAGGAGGAAAAGAAAATTGAACAGAGTCCAAAATTTAATCAAGATCTCTCTTTTATATGTAAGAATGATCGAAGAAAAAAGGGTCATTTAAGATTAGATACCATTCCTAACGCTCCACAATATAGGTCTTAGCTCGCTTGAGTCATTTTCCGACTCACGCCCTCTACCACCGAGATACCCCGCCCCCATCCCCCTCTCAAATTAGATATTATAGAAAGTACGAGCAATTGTTCCGGTTTTACGTCACGGAATCCCTTTTCTAACAAGGGCTAGGACGGTTGCCTTCTTGCGAAGGACTTGTTTTGACAGATGTAATCGTTACCCTGAGTGCATGCCCTTGTTATCCTAAGACCGTGACGGGGCGCGAACCCTCGACTATAGATGGGAAATACATGTACCGAAATAGACCATAGATGATCATAATAGCTGATATTTTGCTTGTATCAAAGCTGAGGTTCTGCTTTCACAAACTTTCTCATTTTACTAAATCTAACTTTGAAAATTTTTGAAATTTTGCATTTAATAAAACAAGAAAAAGAGCTTTGAAGTATATTTTTTTCCAATTTGAAGAAGACATAAATATATCGGACAGAGACATGTTTTACTTACACTAAATGTTCCGGTTTTACGTCACGGACTCCCTTTTCTACCAAGAGCTAGGACGGTTGCCTTCTTGTGAAGGACTTGTTTTGGCAGATGTAATCGTTACCCTGAGTGCATGCCCTTGCTAACCTCAGACCGAGAGGGGGCAAGAACCCTCAACCTGACGCCACTAAAGCAGGAAGAAAATTTATCTCTATAAATTCTGCTTGTAGCTCATTGGTGAGAGCATTAGACTCGGGAACTGACAAACCCGTGTTCGAACCCGATGCAAGGCATTAGGAAGGGCATTAAACCTTTATTCCATTATACAATGGGTATTTGTCAACCGGGGCAAGCCCCAACCCCCCCACTGTTGTGCACAACCAAAGCAGTACCTGCCAGGTAACAGCTTAAAATCTCGGTCTTGGACGGGAACCGATCTAAGCTTTCATCCCACAGCTGTATTGTATCTGTGTTCACCTCCATTCGAATGAGGACTAATTGTAATGCAGAAAACGCACCATATATTAACTACATAAATTAGAGATTTAAGGTTGGAAGAACTCGTGCTGTTTTAGAGATTTCTATAGTAAATTTTGCTTTAATATCTATTTTTTTTTAAATTTGGAAACTATAAAATATATACAGGAAAATTATAGCCATTCAACAAATTATGAGTTATTATATATATATATATATATATATATATATATATATATATATATATATATATATATATATATATATATTAATTCCTAAGTAAACATATTATAAAGAAATTGTAAGTTTTAGTAGATTTTCTTTATATTATTTGAGAAGGTAAAATAATCGTCTTTTCCAGCTGTTGTCCTACCAACCCAGATAATAAATAGATTTCATGACATCCGTAAGTTGATGAGGTGACTTGACTGAGCATCGGTCCCAAATCTTTCCTAAAGTGCATTTGGGAGGGAGGACCGCTTCACCTTGAGACATTTGCCCCAAGGACAATTGCCCTTTAGTGCGATTGTCTATTAATACATATTGCCATTTAGGATAATTGCTCGTAACCCAATCTAACCTATCCTTTCCTTCCTAACTTAACCAAATCTAATCTAAGCCAGTCTGGAATCATATTATATTCACATGGAACTTCTTTTTAATCATTATTTCTCGATAAAATGATTTACTTTGCTAAAACATTTTCAAAAAAGTGGCAATTATCGGATATTGTATTAAGGGTTAGGGGCAATTTATCCAGGGGTAATAGTCTTAGGGGCAATGTCCTTAGAAGCAGAAGTTCTCAGGGGCAATTGTCCGCTCCCCATTTATTTGTATATATAATAGCGCATTTTCTGCACTGTCTCTTTTCCTTTGTTCACTTGGGGTCCCTGTATCTCACTAACTTTTTGGAAACGCAAATTGGATTTGGTTCAGAGTTTATCATGGTCGGATGCCCTTCCTGATACCAATCACCTCCTTTGATAGGACCTTGGGATTTGCAACGAGGATAGCTAGCATACTCTAGCTGGCATACTCTCCCAGTTGACAGATTCTAAACAGTATATATATATATATATATATATATATATATATATATATATATATATATATATATATATATATATATATATATATATATATATATATATATATATATATATTGCTCTTAGTTAAAAGTAATTATTTGATGTATGTCTATAAATCTATATTTAAATAATTCAAGTATATATGTAATTTTATACAGTTAGATGAGTGTATTTTATCTTTATAAGTTGTATAACTTATGTATAATCTATTATAATTCATTTATTGACATTTATTTAATCTTCTTAGGTATAATGTCAAAATATGCTAAATTTATATATATATATATATATATATATATATATATATATATATATATATATATATATATTTATTTATTTATTTTTTTTAACTATCCCCAGCACGACAAAACATTGTACTTTAGTAAAATGTGGGTTGTCGCGTTATGATGTCTCTGTAATATAACATTCATGATGTGTATATTTTCATAGACACACATCCTTGCAATGCACAGCAGACTATCTTTCAAGCCTCCAAAGATGCCAAATACGGGGTTCTTGATACCACAAATTGTTCCGGTTTTACGTCACGGACTCCCTTTTCTACCAAGGGCTAGGACGGTTGCCTTCTTGCGAAGGACTTGTTTTGGCAGATGTAATCGTTACCCTGAGTGCATGCCCTTGCTAACCTCAGACCGTGACGGGGCAAAAACTCTCGACCTGACGCCTCAGAGTCGCGGACGCTACCGCTTGAGCCACGGTGACTACCCTCTTGATGCCACAAATATTTACAATAATACCAAAGCATTTACAGTTTTTTTTTCACCCCGACGTTGAGCCCTTTAATGCAAATGATACAAAAGGTATTTGCGTTAGTCACCGTGGCGCAAGCGGTAGCGTCCGCGACTTTGAGGCGTCAAGTCGAGGGTTCGCGCTCCGTCACGGTCTGAGGATAGCAAGGGCATGCACTCCGGGTAACGATTAAATCTGCCAAAACAAGCCCTTCACAAGAAGGCAACCGT
>JAXCGZ010017095.1:77500-115000 GCA_037179515.1 Halocaridina rubra | reverse complement strand
ATGTCTACGTGTTTGTTTGCATATATATATATATATATATATATATATATATATATATATATATATATATATATATATATATATATATATATATATATATATATATGTATATATATATATATATATATGTAGATGTGTATGTGTGTGTGTGTGTGTGTGTGTGTGTGTGTGTGTGTGTGAGTGTGCTTGTGTGTGTGTGTGTGTGTGTGTGTGTGTGTGGCTACCATAATCGACCCTATATGAACATTGAGAACGGTCGCTTATAAGTAAGAAGCAGATAGGGAGCAGAATGAGGCTGGGAGGGGGGGATGTAGGTGTTTGTTGTGTAGACAAAACCTATTTCCGCATATCTGTTTTTGGTCATGAAATCAGTGTTGCCAATACTTTTATGCGGTTACGGGAAGATTTGTTTTTTTTATTTGCTTGTATAAGACTACTTGGTGGCTGCCTCTTGCTTTGGGTCGTTGCTTGCTCTTACATATTTATCCATTGAACTTGATGGACCAACAACGCTTGATTAAAATCTATTTCTTTCCTTAGTAAATATTTTTTTCTTCTTAGCCTATATTGTTTACAATTGAAGGGTATGTGGTAACACTGATTTTAGGCGTCTTTTAATTCCATTGATATTTGCTCTGATTTTGATGTGGCAACCCTGATTTTAGTAGCTTTTTTTATTTCCTTGATATTTTCTGTTGAGTTCTATTCTTTAGGATTGTGACACCAGGAAGAAAAAAAACAGTGATCATCGGGCCTGGGCACGAAGAAAACACAAAGTAAAGAGAAAGAGGGCTGGGGAGTGTTGTGACTTGTCAGATGTGATAGGATAATGAGAGATGTGTAACTGTGTCTATGTAGGTATAGAGAAAGAACCGTAATTGAATAAAGAATTAACATCGATCTTTCCAGGACAGTCCTATTTAAATCCAAGAGATCATTCAGCTGTAGTATCACAACGGGCGGCTGCTGCCAAGGGCCAACTAACTACATGGGTTAATGTGACAATCCTGACTTTCCAGGAATTTTGGATAATTTTGTAAATTAAGGGTGTTCTTTCGTCTATAATATTCTTGATATGGCAACCCTGGTTTTACTATATAATTTTATTTCTTTATTGGATTGCTTTGTGTATCCTTTCTTGTTGAATATGATATGGTAACCCTGATTTGATGAACCCCTTTTTTTTACTTTTGTTCATTAAATGGATTGTGTAGCATCTAGTTATGTAAAGAAATTAAGTACATGAAAACTACGTACACCATTCCTTCGCCAGAACCGCATGGTAATAAGAGGGAGAGACTAGCGGCACCCTTAACTTAACAACCCCTGTTAACTCAGCATACTCAATAAGCACTCCGTTAAAAGTTCGGGGTTAATGGTGAAAGATTATCTTTAATTAATCAGGATTCGGTAAGGGTTATATTGCCAAGCCTGCAGCTCAATTAAAAATAAAGAAGAATAAAAATATATGTCTAAGAAGATGCACTGTGCAGAATAATAATAATGATAATAATAATAATAATAATAATAATAATAATAATAATATAATAATAATAATAATAATAATAATAATAATAATAATAATAATAATTATAATAATAATAAAAATAATAATAATAATAATAATAATAATAATAATAATAATAATATAATAATAGTAATAATAATAATAATAATAATACACACACACATACCGAGGCTGTTTCCCTTAAAAGTTGGTAATGGGGTAGCCGACATCTAAGAAGACACAGTATGGGGAGCAGTTATACTCCCCTCTACTCTCCCTCTTCTATGAGCCTCACAGAAGAATTATACAAGGGGGGGGGGATTCCCAGTCCTCCCGCCCCGTCCACTTTCAGTCGCCTTTTACGACACGCAGGGAATACGGTGAGGCTATTCTTTGATATTATGCCCGCCACACAGGACACTTGGCAAATGCTTTCGTTGTTGTTCGTCCTACGACGGTCATAGAATTTCACCTCTCGCGTCGTAGTACGGATGCCGCCGACAGTCTCTTCTAATCATTATCTCGGTCCCCAGAGCCAATCAGAAATGAGACCGAGATCATCTTTCATTATTCCATGCAGTTATCTTTCGTAATAATAATAATAATAATTATTATTATTATTATTATTATTATTATTATTATTATTATTATTATTATTATTATTATTATTATTATTATTATTGTCATTTTATGATGTTAATGATGATGATGATGATGATGATGAGTGATTATTATTATTATTATTATTATTATTATTATTATTATTATTATTATTATTATTATTATTATTATAATAATAATAATAATAATAATAATAATAATAATAATAATAATAGTAATAGTAATAATAATAATAATAAATATAATAATAATACAAAGAAGAAGGAGAAGAAGACGAACAATAGCAAAAACAACGTCGTCGACGACGACTGTCCTGATGAGGTCAATTTTTTTTCCTGTCCCGGTGTCACTCATAAGATAAAAAAAAAAAGTTAAACCTTTCAGATGCTTCGTACGGAATCAAAGAGGAAGTGGTCCTCTCTCTCTCTCTCTCTCTCTCTCTCTCTCTCTCTCTCTCTCTCTCTCTCTCTCTCTCTCTCTCTCTCTCTCTCTCTCTCTCTCTCTCTCCTAGATATGCATAACTATGAAGCCCCAGTGGCAGTTTTTTTTTTGTTCATGTAATTAGTTATATATATTAAGAATTACTACTTTTGATATTCTATATCTGCTTCAAATTTTCTGCAGTGGTTCTGTGGTAAAGTGGAGATTTACCTTAACTGATAGCGCTCAACAAGGGCCATTGAAAATTATTGTTACAAATATTACTCTAAATCAATAATTGCAGTGCTCTTGTGCCACTAAGACATGTAAACCATAATATATTACTCTTGATTGATAATCGCAGAGTGCTCTTCTAACATCAACAATTATTACACTATATTTAATTCTTAATTACTTGATATGATATTTAAAATGAATTGCAAATTCTATTAATATTTGATTTATACATGACCAAATATAGATTGTAATGTTTAACAAGTGCAATATCACTGGGAGTGCCCATGTGCACCTCCCCATGTACAGTTATCTGAATAAAAAAAAGGAAAGTGATGAAAGAAAGAAAGAAAGAAAGAAAGAATAAGCATTAAAGCAATGCTAATGTAGAGGAAGAAGATGGCTAATCTCACATCAGCAACGGCAATATAACAACTCTTTCATTCTTATTATTTATTTATTTATTTATTTATTTATTTATTAATATATTTATTTATTTCTTTATTTATTTATTTATTCATTCATTCATTTATTTACTTATTTATTTATTCATTTATTCATTTTAATTGTCACCCTATACGGTCATGACAGGGAAGGAGAGAGAGAGAGAGAAAAAAAAAAAACATTGAAGGAAGAATAATAGCAGAGCTAAATCATTTATTTATTTATTTTTATTTATTTGTTTATTATTTCATTAAGAAATTAGTTAATCAATTACTTAGTTAATCTATATATTTTACTTTATGTATTTATTTACCTTGTATATATATATATATATATATATATATATATATATATATATATATATATATATATATATATATATATATATATATATATATATATATATATATATATATATATATATATATATATATATATATATATATATATATATATATATATATATATATATATATATATATATATATATATATATATATATATATATATATATATATATATATATATATATATATATATATATATATATATATATATATATATACATATATATATATATATATATATATATATATATATATATCCGTGACGTAAAACCGGAACATATATATATATATATATATATATATATATATATATATATATATATATATATATATATATATATATATATATATATATATATATATATATATATATACACAGGCTGATTTTTTTTTTTTGTTGGATGTTCACCCTTGAGGGTGAGCGGACCTTCCACTTGTGGCCCGCAGGTGGGGTGAGATTTTCTTCGGAGTGTACGTGGTATTCGCTCTTGCTGGCGAATGGGCTTTCCTGTTGGTGAGGAGGTGGGGTGAATTCTTATTGGTGATGATCGGACTTTCCTAATTGGCCCGCAGGTGAGATTGTGCCAAACTGTAAAGATAACGGAGAGCATAAATATTCAGTTGTGAGTTATTAGTTTACATCAAACAACATAAATGAATTCCTGTTTTGGGGGAGAGAGAAAGAGTTATTGCATGGCTATCTTGGTGGAGGGTATTGTCTGATAATATTTGATAGACTGTTCATGTGGTTATTTGTTGCTAGTCTGATGATGGAGCTAGCAACCTGAAGGGCATTTGGGTCTTCGCTAGGTGTTGCGGGGGCACCAGTTTTCCGTCGAATCTCTGAAAAAGAATCACATTCCAGGATGTAGTGTAGCAGTGGATGTGGTGAGGCTACCTGGCAAAAGGTGCATTCCTTGATGATATTCTCTACTATTTGCCAGGTGCACTTGTACCCGAGTCTCAGACGGTACACATTGACCTCAGTGCTTCGTCGAAGGCTCTTCGGCAGGGTGATACACCGAAGATCAGTGGTGGCTTTGTACCACCAGGTGGAGGGGGAGCCAATGTCTGTGCACAGGTTGTGTTTAGTTATTAAGGTGTTAAGGAGTGACTTGGTGGCTTTATTTTTAATCTGTTGCATCCCAGGAGACAGAGATATCTGGATTTCTGCTCTGAGAGTGGCTTGTTTGGCGGCTTGATCGGCTTCCTCATTTCCCTTGATGCCGACGTGGCTGGGAATCCAGGCAAGAGTGATGGCTTTTCCAAGGCTGGTTATCCTGTGGTAGTGGCTGAGGATGGTCGTGATGATGCGAATATTGTCTCTGAGGAGTGGCTTCTTGATGGCCTGTAAGGCGCCTTTAGAATCAGAGAGAATAAGGGCATGGTCAGCTTCTTGCTGGATGAAGCAGTCAAGGGCGTTGGCTATGGCCACAAGCTCCGTCTGGAGCGATGAGCAGGAGTTTGACAGTCTCCAGGATAGGACGTGGTTTCCAGTGATGAAGGCGGCGGCTGAGGCTCCAGTATCTTGGTTTACTGAACCGTCAGTGTAGTAGACTTGAGAGTTTGGCCTGCTCCAGCTCTGTATTTTGTCCTTATATATGTTTTTAAGGACAAGCGGGTTTACCAAGCTTTTGGGGTTGTCAGGGAGCTCGATCTTTATATCGAGTGGTTGGTCATTCCATGGGGGTGGGCATCTGTATTCAGGAAGCGGTGTGTCTTGTATCTTGGCTAGGATGCTCTCCCTGACTGGCAGTGCTTGCAGGCTAGCGCAGACCTTGGCTGCCCAGGTTCTAGGATGGTGGTTGGGCTGGCGATTGAGGGCTAGATGGAGATTTGTGCCAGCTAGGCATTTATGTTGGGCAGTGGTGGTTTTGACCACAAGGAGGGTCAGTCTTTGTTGAGCTCTGAGTTTGAGTGGAATGAGTCCCGATTCCATCTGGAGGTTTTCTCTCTTGGTCCACATGGGGGGTCCTAGCATGGTACGTGTGGCGTTGTTTTGAATTACTTCTATTTTGTCCCACTGTCGGTCTTTTAGTAGCCAGAGTGTGGGACAAGCATAGTCAATGAGGCTGCGTATGGCTTGTACATAGAAGGTTCTGAGGACATTAAATGATGCACCATCGTAGAGGCCCGACATCCGACGAAGGATCGCTTGTCGCTGGCTGCACCTGTCGCGCAAGTATTGAATTTCTGGTCCAAAGGTTAGTCCTTGGTCGATGATTACACCCAGGTATTGGTGTTTGGTAACCCAGTCCACAGGTTCATTACCTATGACCAGATTAGTGTCTGGTCTCCACTGGTGGATGGGAAGGGCCTTGGTTTTGCGGGCATTGATTCTTACTCCAAGGGAGATGGAGGCTCGGTGAATCTTGGTGAGGCAGCGCTGTGTCTTGTTAGAGTTTCTGTGTCCCATTATAATGGGGTTTTCAGACTTGTGCAAATTATGCTGTCCTCTCGGATTTACACACACACACACACACACACACACACACACACACACACACACACACACACACACACACACACACACACACACACACACATATATATATATATATATATATATATATATATATATATATATATATATATATATATATATATATATATATGTGTGTGTGTGTGTGTGTGTGTGTGTGTGTGTGTGTGTGTGTGTGCGTGTGCAGGTGACGTTGGGCGAAAGGAGGTCTAAAGGAGGGAATTATCAGGCTTATGAGACGTCCTTAGAGAGGGAACGTACAACTGTAAATATAGAAAAATCCTTGAACATACAAAATTCACTTATGGAATCGATTGTGTATGGATGTGCGTCTACCTACGCACTCACTTTTTATGGTATATTGATGCGCACGTACGCACATTTTGTGGGTCCGTGTCATTGCAAATAGTTAATTAAAAAAGGCAATAATATATATATATATATATATATATATATATATATATATATATATATATATATATATATATATATATATATAGTATATTAATCACCAGGAAGTAGCGCAGTAGTTAGAGTACTGGACTCGGGAGGTGGAGCTGTGATTGAGCCCACGCCCGTGCGTTGGGAAGGGCATCCAGTCTCAATACCCCAGCTCCAACCTGTCTGTGTCCACCTTCATAACGTGGCGTAATTGTGACATAGAAGAGAAAAATATAAAAGAAGAGGGAGGTCCCGAATTCTACTTCTTGGGTTGTAACAGTTCTTTGGCATAGATGATTTGATGTCCAAAAGGGGAACGGTAGTTGATGCCTTATCCATTAGAAGAATAAAATACGCGACTTTGAGGCGTCAGGTCGAGGGTTCGCACCCCGTCACGGTCTGAGGTGAGCAAGGGCATGCACTCAGGGTAACGATTACATCTGCTAAAACAAGTCCTTCGTAAGAAGGCAACCGTCCTAGCCCTTGGTAGAAAAGGGAGTCCGTGACGTAAAACCGGAACAATAAATCGAGATGTCTTAAATAAACAGTTGTCAAAACTAAAATGAAACTCTTTACAGATCTGATTCTTAAAGGAGGAAGTAAAAATTTGGCAAAGCATCTGCCAAATTAATTCCTTTTTATTTTCAGAATTGGTAATTAGCTCAGGGCATTTATTACACTTTCAAGTGTTTGACGATACTGGCAAAGATCCCATGAGTCAGAAATGATAATTACAAAGAGAGATTTCTGTCCTCTTGTCCAGATTCCATTGGCACTGATGTCATTTTATGCCAAGTTGTATTTGTGAGCTGTCTCGCTAGACAGTGTTCTAAAGGGGGGTTTACACGGTCAAACGGTTCGTCGAACACGGTTCGACAGACAAGTGTTTGAAGTGATGTTCGAACGTGTGAATGGGGTATTTGGTTGTCGAACACGTTTGTCGAACATGTTCGACAACCAAATACCCCGTTCACACGTTCGAACATCACTTCAAACACTTGTCTGTCGAACCGTGTTCGACGAACCGTTTGACCGTGTAAACCCCCCTTTAGGTATGTTGGTTGAAGGACAAGTACTTCTACAACATCCTTGCCGACCTCCATCATAACTTGAGAACTTTATCGTGTTTTGTACCTTAGACTCTTGCTAGTACAGACCTTAACATACATACATACATACATACATACATACATACATACATACATACATACATACATACATACATACATACATACATACATACATACATACATACATACATACATACATACATGCATATACACATGGCCTCATTCCCCCTTATAAGGGGGGTGGCCGAGTCAAGAAACACGCATTTGCCACGCTCCAAAAACATACTTTAATCACTCCTCTTAGCTCCTTGCGAGAGAAGAGTTAAGAATACTCCCTCTTGTTCCCCTGCGCGTCGAAAAAAAATTCCACTAAATGGGCGGAGTGGGGGATTGGGATTCCCATCCTATGTATTTTTTCATCCTAAAACCTTTATTTCCATTACAATACAATGGGTATTCGTCAGCCGGGGCAAGCCCCAACCCCCCATTGGGGTGCCCAACCACAGCTGTACCTGCCAGTAAATAGCTTAAACTCTTGGTCTTCGACGGGAACCGATCTTTCGACTTCATGAATGCGAAGCCAGCGCGTTAGCACTGTACTAGCCAGCAGGCTAACGAATGGCCAAGACCTTGACATAATCTCCTCAAAAGAATCTCCACATTGGCACATGTCAGAGTACACCCTCAAGGTTGGATGCTCTTCCTAGCGCTCCACGGTGGGCTCGAACACAGATTTGTCTTTTACCGAGTAGAACGCTATAATCACTGCGCTAACCCCCCCCCCCCCTCCAGCTATACAGCAATCAACAGCATCTGTAAATTCTTGTTTATTGTGACCGAAGAATTAATTATGATCGGTAAAAGATGCTAACCAATATAATCTTCTTCTTCTTCTTCTTCTTCTTCTTCTTCTTCTTCTTCTTCTTCTTCTTCTTCTTCTTCTTCTTCTTCTTCTTCTTCTTCTTCTTCTTCTTCTTCTTCTTCTTCTTCTTCTTCTTCTTCTTTTGTAAGCCTATTATTTTCTTGTATCATTATTTTTTTTCTTACTCATCGTTAACTTTGAACACCGTAGAGAATATGACAATAGATTTTACCAGAGAAAATCAGCTTCACGACGACGATGATAAGAAATGGCCCACACGAAGGTATTTATTACATAGATATTACTCTATGTGCTGTTAGTGTTGTTAGATTCTTTTTTCCCTGGTTTAAAAGGAGAAGAGGAATTAGTGTTGAAAGAAAAATTGATTAGGATAAACAGGTTTCGCCGAATTTTGGTGTCACTATTATACTCCATCTGAATAGGGTTAAGGGCGGTTTACACGTTCAAACGGTTCGTCGAACGCGGTTCGACAGACAAGTGTTTGAAGTGATGTTCGAACGTGTGAACGGGGTATTTGGTTGTCGAACACGGAACCGCGTTCGACGAACCGTTTGACCGTGTAAACCCCCCTTTAGATATGCAGACAGTTTAGGTTCATAAAGAAATCTGGAATGCTAGAGATGAAGATTTTGACCATGGAGAAGGGGAAGAGGGTGAGGAGGTAATGGTAGTCAGTTGTGGTAGTTAGTATTCGTCATTAGCGGCAGGAGAGCACGCACAATGGTAGGTAAAGCAATCGAAAATGAGAACTTTTTTACATTCCGAGTTAACATAAATGTAAAAAATTCAGATTGATAATAATAATAATAATAATAATAATAATCATAATAATAATAATAATAATAATAATAATAATAATAATAATAATAATAATGATGATGATAATAATAATAATAATAATGATAATAATAATAATAATAATAATAATAATAATAATAATAATAATAATAATAATAATAATAATAATAATTATAATAAAAATAGCTTGTGATCAGGAAGTAACAGAAGCATTAATACCCTTTTTTATCACTATTTTTTCTCTTTTTTTTCCTAAACCTTCTATTGTTGATACTAAATCCCCCCCCTCCCCACTCCATTCGTCAAACCCATTGTTAAAGATGAATTAGCTTTCGGCCGGACGATGCCAACCTCGGTCAATAATGGACTTCATTCCTTTTTTTTTTTTTTTTTTTTTTTTTTTACCTCTCCGGAGAGATGATTTCCTTATAGAAAGTGAAAAAGATTCGCTGGTGAGGTGTGTATATTTTTTACTTTTAGGGGGAAGAGTTTTTTAAGTAATAAATTTTGATACGCTCTCTCTCTCTCTCTCTCTCTCTCTCTCTCTCTCTCTCTCTGAACTGCATGTTTCGTAGTAAAAAAAAGAGCATTTCTTTTCCAAGATATTCTGTATAATCCGTTTTGAATAATAAGTTTTTGTTTTATATAAATTTAAAATCACAGGTTCTTTGAAAAAAAAATCTACATTCCTCTATTCTTATGATGAAAGATACTTAATCTGTTTTTGAACTGTCATTATTTTTATTCATATTCCATAATTATCAAAGTATATGAAACATGAAGAACACATCACATTGACAATAATAATAATAATAATAATAATAATAATAATAATAATAATAATAATAATAATAATAATAATAATAACAATAATAATAATTATAATAATAATAATAATAATAATAATAATAATAATAATAATAATAATAATAATAATAATAGTCATAGTAATAATAGTCGTAGTAGTAGTAGTAGTAGTAGTAGTAGTAGTAGTAGTAGTAGTAGTAGTAGTAGTAGTAAAAAAACACCGACGGCCGCACATATTTGATCACATAAGTTAGCAAGAAGGTACAAATTAATTCACAGAAGAATAATGGGCGCGTTTGGCTACTATTTGGTCAAACTATGAGGGAGGTGAGGTGAGGTGAGGTGAGGTGAGGTGTGGGTTCTTCTCTTCCGGTCTAGAAAAGACCTTGCAAGTCATTCTCGTCTTGCCGTTGGAATGAAGACCAAAAACATCCTTTCTGCTGTCAATTTGTGTGAGTCTGTACCACACACACACAAACACGCACACACACATACACACACTTATGTGAGGCCTTAGCTTGAATATGCAGTTCCCTTTTGAAATCGGCACCTGAACATATAAATTGATAAATTGGAGAAAGTTCAAAGACATTGTACTAAGATGGTGAGAGAGATATGAAATCTCACTCAAGTGGAATGGTTGAAAGAGTTAAATTTACCACCCATCGAAGCTAGAAGAAAGAGATGGTATGTGCTAACGATTTGTAAATTCTCCTATGATACTGACAGAGTTGATTAATATCGATACATTGATATGGGTGGCTTTAGAACTATTAGAAGCTTCGTAAAAAAAAACTTCTTCACTGGGTATAAGTACTTTTTTTAGTGCAAAACTAGTTGATAATTAGAATTTACAAAACAAAGATCGTTAATTGTGTTCAAAGTATACAGGAAAGGTACGAATTGCTTTAGTGAGTAAAAAAATAAAAAAATAAAAATCCGGTCGGAAGACGGTGAGGTAAGAATATAACTCATTCCGTAAGCACTATTAGGTAGATACTTTTAGGTTTATATTGACACCTTTCTTCTTCTTCTTCTTCTTCTTCTTCTTCTTCTTCTTCTTCTTCTTCTTCTTCTTCTTCTTCTTCTTCTTCTTCTTCTTCTTCTTCTTCTTCTTCTTCTTCTTCTTCTTCTTCTCACTTTCACTGTATCCTCAGTGACTAGCAACAAATCATTGCGTCGAGATGTTCCTTTTCTTTTCTCGCTCTTCTGCCCTCCACACTCAATGCGGAAGCCTTTTCTCTCTTATTTCCACCTATTTTCCCTATTTTATCGGCATTCTTTGCTCCTGCAATGCAACTATCCTTGATCTACATTTTCCTTATTCTGGTAGCGGAAACAGAAATAAAAAAAAGAAAATAACTGAGAAGTGAAAAGTTATGATAAATGCTGCCGCGCCACATTAACGTCATGGTTGTGATTTGTCTCTGGGCGATGATTTTGGCTATTTATTCCCTTTTGGGGGTTAATTCTTAGCGATTAAATCTGGGTTTGCCACTTTCCTACGAAGGTTACTCGGCTATTTTTGGCGACGGAAAGGACAAGGAGAGATTATAAATGAAGTATGACGAGCAGACAGAAGGACATTTTTCTTCTAGTGAGCATGTAAATTATCTTGGTTAAGGTCATTTGAGCTCTTTGCAGTTAAAGACTGAAATTAGTATCTTGGGTTTGATGAATAGAGAGAGCCGCGGGATTTGCATTACAGAAGATCTAGCTTATTCGAATTCTGGTCTGGGCATTTTATTGTTTATATAGATTTTATAAACAGCGTTATTCGAAAACTAAAATAGGATTATTTTTTTGTTTAAAGTACAATTAGTCACCGTGGCTCAAGCGGTAGCGTCCGCGACTTTGAGGCATCAGGTCGAGGGTTCGCGCCCCGTCACGGTCTAAGGTTAGTAAGGGCATGCACTAACCTTAGTAGAAAAGGGAGTCCGTGACGTAAAATCGGAACAACAAATATTCGCAGGATATTCTGTGGAAACAAGTTTTATTTTTTTATTATTTATTTATTATTTGTTTACGTATAATTCCCCATTCGAACTGGTTTGGACGTAAACATATTGGAGCTGGAGCTTTTAGATTCTCCACCCACTGATGGGCGGAACGGGTCATAGAGGACCCATAGTGTTAATTCTTGATCCTCCTCCTAAACCTGATATGGGATCGAACCTCGTTAGTCGTTTCTCGACCTGCGCTATCTACTACTGAGCTACCGTAGCCAATGTATGTATCTTGAGAATAAAGAAGGGAATTGAATATAGGTTAGTTTCCATTTTTCTATAACTACCTTCAGTGTAGAGTCTAGTGGGTAGCGCTTTCAGTAGTATATTGATAATGTTTTGTGTTGTAGGTATGAAGCTTTATCAGGGACTGTTTTGTACCTCGTATGTTTGTGTGTGTGTGTGTGTATATATATATATATATATATATATATATATATATATATATATATATATATATATATATATATATATATATATATATATATATGTATATATATATATATATATATATATATATATATATATATATATATATATATATATATATATATATATATATATATATATATATATATATATAGCGTGGGATATAACTTCTTGCTCTGAGCAAGGTAGAAAAAAGTGCATTGCACAATTTTGGTATTAACCATGTTCAACATTTTCCAAAAAATATCTAGTTAATTGGCATGCCCCTATGGCAAGTCAGTTGTGTTTTTCACATGCAATGTATACTAGGTCCTACATGTATGTATGTATGTATGTATGTATGTATGTGTCTAATCTCTTGTTATTAAAGTGAGTAGTGGGATTAAAAATATGCCTTCTTAATGTAGACACTCCACCAAGCAAGCAAAACCCCGTTATAAGGAACCAGGTATTTCGTATTTAAATAAGAAAGGTGACCCACCTCAAGTATTGCATTTAAATATCACCTTACATATCATGTTACATAAGGTCGAATTTACTTTTCCTTTCATCCGTTTCGTATTTCCAAATTCGTCTTCGAGTATTCCCATTATCATTAAATTATTGGACTATTGGTAAGAAAAATATGTAAAAGACCTCCTTCCCCTACCCAGAACTGTAGGACGGAATTCATACCAATATGGATACCTGGGTACTTGAACGTATTGTACCATCTGTACCTCACTTCCATGGTAAGGTACACACTGTTCCTGCCGGGTAGGTATGAGGTACCACACGATGAATGTAGTGTATACCCTCCCCTTCCTACCCTACAAGTGGTTCTGGGGTAGAGATTATCTAAGACCAACTTAATGGAGCGAAATATCGATCATGTTTTAGATTTGGTCTCATCGCTGATTCGACTTGTTACGAAGGGTCGTTGGATAATATTTTTTTCGTTCTCAAGTAATCCGCTATATTCATGTATATAAAATCGCACTCATGCATCCACACATAGCTATACGAATGCACACGTATATGCATCTGCCTTCAAGTGCACACAATCTTATGTATATAAATATGATGTATGTATATATATATATATATATATATATATATATATATATATATATATATATATATATATATATATATATATATATATATATATATATATATATATGTATATATATATGTATATATATATATATATATATATATATATATATATATATATATATATATATATATATATATATATATATATATATATATATATATATATATATATATATATATATATAGAGAGAGAGAGAGAGAGAGAGAGAGAGAGAGGAAGTCCATCAGTGAAACAACGCATATAAACGTTATATATCGGGTTCTAACTGAACCTATCTGAGAAGGGGTCCAGTTAGGACTCAATATGTGGCGTTATTTTTTTTTCTGTTGTTTCACTGATGGGCTTCCTAATCATTTATTGCTGTATGTCAACAGTTTGTGCATACATACATGCACACACACACACACATGCATTCATACATATATATATATATATATATATATATATATATATATATATATATATATATATATATATATATGTGTGTGTGTGTGTGTGTGTGTGTGTGTGTGTGTGTGTGTGTGTGTGTGTGTGTGTGTGTGTGTGTGTGTGTGTGTGTATGGAAAAGAGAAAGAAAAAATGTTCGTGTGTTCACACACACACACACACACACACACACACACCGCGCGTTCAGTGACACGCGGAATTGCTCCTCTTAAATTTTTAACTGTTTCGAGTGACTAAGTGCTTAGTGGAAAACTTTACCATAATTTCCATAAATCTGAAATCCTGCAGAGTATTGTGAGTACAAAAACTTGTATCTGTTGTAAGACGAGACTGTTCATATTAAAGGAAAAAAAATTGAGAACTTTTTCGTGAGGAGAGAGAGAAGCTGCCGTCCAGTTCTGCCTTGAGGGAAATCTAGAAGAGTTGTCAGAGGTGGAGCCATCACATCACATTACCTAATTTTTTGTGTAAACTGGGGAAAGCTCTTAAGCCGCTTACCTGATCCTGTGGTTCTATATATTGTTAAAATCAGTATCCTTCCCATTTATATTAACTAGTTAGTTAGTTTGATACACGGAATAATTGAATAATAAAAGACAAAAAAAAATTACCAAATACCCACCTGTCAACAGTACTGAGTTAAGTTGCCAAGTAGTACAGCAGTCTTATTTTCTTCATTTTTTTTTGCTTTTCTTTTAGCTTTCTCTTTTACTATTTTGTTATTTTGTATATATATTGAGTTAAATGTAAAGTCTAATCCCGTGATAACATATCTTGGCTAGCAAGTCAGTTTATCAGTTAGGAAGAATATATAACAGAAACAGGTGGGTGCCACCTCAAACACAAATTCGAGTTTTCCTTCAGGTTTGACTTTTGTTTTTCTTTTTCTTTTTATACTTAAATTACCATGGTCAAGTTTTTAAGTTAAGATGTGTGTTACCAGAAAGGAGACAAACTGAGTCACTAAATAGCACTTATATGGAGATATAAAAAAAAAAAATCTGTGTGAAGCTAAATTAGAAGTTTTTCTCTTTTCTTTTTTTTCCTCTTTCTCGTCTTCTTTCTATATTCTGTGAGAGGGAGAACATAAAAATGTCGGGAGAAGGGGTAGTCATCAGGGGACTTAAACAGAGAATCAAGAAGTTAGAGGAAATGGTTATAAGCCTTGATGATAAAATTCGGAATATGAATGGAGAAATGAAATAGAATGAAACACTCAGAGAACAAATAAGATCTTTGGAGGAGGCAAATAAAGCACAAGGGCAGGAGAGAAAGGAACTAGAAAAAAGAATAAAGAAGCTGGAAGGGGAAAAGAGTCAACTAGAATCTAGAATTTCTAAACAAGAAGATAAAAACAAACAGCTGAATGACAACCTAAAGGAATTAGATGTTAGTTCACTGCTCTCTTCTGAGAGAGACGAGATTGCTGCTTGGAATGTTCAGATTAAGGAAAACATTGAACAGTTCAGAAAAGAGTTCCAGGAGCTGAATATGGAAAATGATGCCATGAAAACGTCCTTTGCTGATGCACTAAAGGGGAATGTGGCAGTAAAAGAGGCTGTAAAGGTGGTGGCACTGGAAAACATACAAACAGTTGACTATAAAGAGACAGTAATCAAAAAAATGAAAGACGTTGTGATGGAAAGGGCAAACCCACTCATCAGACAGGCACTTGATAAGGAGAAGACAGTGGTAATCTCAGGCATAAGTGAATCCCAGGAGCCAACATGGCAGGGGAGACTTGAAGAAAATAAAGCTAGCGTTGTAGACCTGATAAGAAAGCTTGGAGTAGTATGTGGTCCTGAGGATATTGTAAACATACATCAACTAGGTAAATATTCGAGGGAAGGAAAGCCGAGACCAACAAAAGTAACCTTTGAGAGAGGGGAAACATGTAGGGAAATATTGTTGAGAAAAAAAAGTCTAAAAGACCTTCAAGAATGCAAAGAAGTGTTCATTAGACGATACAGAACACAGGAAGAGATGGGAAAGATCAAAAACTTGTTGCAAGAGGCAAGAAGGTTAAATGATGAAAGAAATGAAGAAGAGAAGAAAAATTTTCGTTACAGAATACTTCCAGACAAAGGGGAGATAAAGAAGATAATGACAGAAGATCAGGGGATGGGGCCTCATTAAGATTGTTATACACAAATGCTGATGGATTAGCTGGTAAGGCAGTAGAATTAAAAGATAGGATTCACAACAGTAAGGCAGATATAGTAGCAATTACAGAGACTAAGTTGAGTGAGGACATAAACAGTGTCACAGTTTTTCCTAAGGGCTTCAGAATACTAAGGGTTGAAAGATCTGAGAGGACTGGTGGAGGGATAGCACTGCTCATAAGTGAGAGGATTCAAGTTGAAGAAATAAACTTGGCTATAGAAAGTGAGTTCAGGGAATTTCTTGTTGCTCGCATAAATACTGGGTCAGAGAGCATTATAATAACTGTTGTATACAACCCACCAAGGAACCAAAATAGGCTTGAAATTTATGAGGAAAGTCATATAGGTACTATTGAAGTCATAAACTCAGTTGTTAACATGGCACTGGAGAAAAAATGTAGGATTTTGATTATGGGAGACTTTAATCATAAAGAGATAGATTGGATAAATCTTGACCCACACAGTGGTGAGGGCTCATTTGGGGCAAGATTCCTAGATTGCGTACAAGGGAATTTCCTACACCAACATGTAATGGAACCAACAAGAGCCAGGGGTGGGGATGAGCCATCACTACTTGATCTAGTGTTCACAGATAATGTGTTGGATATTGAAAATATTGAGTATGAACCACCAATTGGAAAGAGTGACCACTGTGTGTTGTTGATGGAGTATATCATTGAAGATATTCTTCCTGAGAGTAGAGGCACTGAGGACATGAGGAGGAACTATCCGAAAGGAGATTACATCAAAATGAATGAGCTTTTTGCAGTTATTGACTGGAGAACCTTATTTTACAACAAATCTGTACAAGAAATGTATGACATCTTTTGTGAGAAATATGGGAAGATAGTAGATTGCTGCATACCTGTCACCAAAGTAGGTGTAATTCATGCCAGAGAGAAATGGTTTGATAATGGGTGTAAAAGAGCTAAGGAGTGGAGAGACAAATGCTGGAAAAGGTATAGGAGGAGAAAAAACATAAATGCCTGGCAAACCTACAAAAGAGCAAGAAATGACTACCTAAGTAAAAGGAGAGAGGCAGAGAGAGATTATGAGAGGGACATCACCAGGAAGGCTAAAGAAAATCCCAAGCTTTTCCACAGCTTTATCAGAGGAAAACTGATGGTAAAAGAACAGGTTTTAAGGCTAAAGAGAGCGGATGGAAGCATCACTGAGACGGACGAAGAGATCTGCAAAGAATTGAACAAGGAGTTTCAGTCAGTATTTACAGTAGAAAATACCCCACCCCCTCAGATTGCAGTGATAGAAGCTCAAGGGCCGGTATTAGAGAACATCAACCTTACAGCCACAGAGGTATGCAAAGCGCTGATGGATTTAGATGTTCATAAAGCTACAGGTCCTGATGACATATCCCCTCATGTGCTTAAAAAATGCACAAACACAATATCAGTGGCACTAAGTATCATATTTAAGGAGTCACTGGAGTCGGGGGAGATTCCAAGATGCTGGAAACAAGCAAATGTGATACCTATCTTCAAAAAGGGAAGGAGGGATACGGCTCTGAACTATAGACCAGTTTCCTTGACCAGCATAGTTTGCAAAGTTATGGAGAAACTACTAAGGAAACATATCTCTCTTCACTTGGAATCCTTCAACTTTTTGTCAGTGAGGCAACATGGCTTCAGAGAAGGTAGATCAACAGTAACAAACTTATTAGAATTTTATGATGAGGTAAGCCAAATCTTACAGGAAAGAGAGGGCTGGGCAGATTGCATATTCCTAGACTTCCAGAAAGCGTTTGACACTGTTCCACATGGGAGACTTATTAGGAAGCTGCAATCAATGGCTAGAATAGGTGGAAATGTCTTGGAATGGATAAAAACTTACTTAGAAGGAAGGGAACAGAGGGTTAGAGTAAGACACTCAGTGTCTGAATGGAGAAGAGTTAGTAGTGGAGTTCCACAGGGTTCAGTTTTAGGGCCACTTTTGTTCCTTGTATATGTAAATGACCTACCAGAGTCTGTAAATTCATTCATGAATATGTTTGCAGATGATGCAAAGATTGTGAAGAAAGTAAAAAACGAGAACAATGGTAGAGAACTTCAGAAGGATCTAAATAAGCTGCATGAGTGGTCAGAAAAGTGGCTAATGAAATTCAATACCTCAAAATGTAAGGTAATGAGAATGGGTACAAGTGCAAGAAGGCCCAAGCTTGACTACTCGGTGGCTGGAGTACAACTTCAAGAGACAGAAAATGAGAGAGATCTAGGAGTAAACATACTGGCAGATTTGTCTCCAGAAATACATATAAATGGCGTAGTAAGGGCAGCATATGCATTCTTATCAAATGTAAGGGTAGCCTTCAGGCACATGGACAAGGAAATGTTCATAAATATTTATGTAACCTATGTGAGGCCAAAACTCGAATATGCAGCCCCCTTTTGGAATCCGCACTTGAAAAAGCACATAGATAAGCTTGAAAAAGTTCAAAGACATGCCACGAAACTGGTGCCAGAAATACGCAATCTCGGTTATGATGAGAGGCTGAGGGAATTAGACTTGCCATCACTCGAAGCTAGAAGAGTAAGGGGGGATATGGTGACAGTCTTTAAATTCCTTCATGGTTATGATAGAGTGGATAGGGATCGATATTTCGATATGGCTGGCTCTAGAACTAGAGGTCATAGTTTGAAGCTTGGTAAGAAAACTTCTTTGCAGGATGTAAGGAAATACTTTTTCAGTGTAAGAGTAGTTGATAATTGGAATTGGCTAAGCGAGGAGGTAGTTAATGCTATCTCAATCCATAGTTTTAAGGACAGGTACGATAAGTATCACTAAGTCTAAAATGGAACCGATCAGGAGACGGGAAGTACGAGCTTTGGGCTCTTTCCCGTAAACACAATTAGGTAATCACAATTAGGTAATCACACACACACACACACACACTCACGCATACACACACCTTAATGATACTTCCTTTCAAATCTCTTCGAAGCATTGCAGATCAATTTAACGCTTGACTTATACCCCAGTAATTACTGAGGGTAAAGTGTGTAATTAACATAAAAGAGAAATTGCCCAATTACTTCTTTTTCCTTTTTCAATGTGGACGTGAAAAGTCTCTCGAATCAACCATTATCTAATTTAAAACTTTATTTATTTATTAATTTAGCTATTTACTTATTTATTTAGTATTTTTGGAAGGACTAATAGGGAGACTTCGTTGACATTAGTACTTCTGTCATTTCCTAGCCTCTTCTAACTCAGCAGGCATGAGGATTACAGAGTGCGGCTATGATAGGACATTGGTAGAATCAACTACGCTAAATTATTATTATTATTATTATTATTATTATTATTATTATTATTATTATTATTATTATTATTATTATTACTATAAACATGATGTATATATATATATATATATATATATATATATATATATATATATATATATATATATATATGTGTGTGTGTGTGTGTGTGTGTGTGTGTGTGTGTGTGTGTGTGTGTGTGTGTGTGGTGTGTGCTTCCTGTGAAATAGGATTATATATATATATATATATATATATATATATATATATATATATATATATATATATATATATATATATATATAGTGTGTGTGTGTGTGTGTGTGTGTGTGTGTGTGTGTGTGTGTGTGTGTGTGTGTGTGTGTGTGTGTGTGTGTGTGTGTGTGTGTGTGTGTGTGTGTGTGTGTGTGTGTAATTTCCCAAGTTCTAACATTTTTCTTATAAGGAGACATCGGCATATCAAGGCAAATGTTTACATTTCTCTCTCTCTCTCTCTCTCTCTCTCTCTCTCTCTCTCTCTCTCTCTCTCTCTCTCTCTCTCTCTCTCTCTCACACACACACACACACACACACAGACACACACACACACTCACACTCGCACACACACATATATACACATAGAGGAAGCATGGCTTCAAAGAGTGCTGATTACCAGTAACAGACTTAGGATTTTATGATGAGTTAAGCCGGATTATCTATTTCTATATTTCTAAAAGGCCTTGGATACGGTCCCATACTGGAGACTTCTTAAGAAGGTGCAAGCAATGGCTAGAATAGGTGGAAATGTCTTGGAATAGATGAAAACTTGCTCAGAGGGAAGGGAACAGAGGGTTAGAGTAAGACAGTGTCTGAATGGAGAAGAGTTAGTTGTGGAGTTCCGCAGGGTTCAGTCTTATTGTCACTTTTGTTCCTTGTATACGTAATTTGACCTACCAGAGTCTGTAAATTCATAACTGAATATGTATGTTTGCAGATGGTGCAAAGATTGTGAAGAGAGTAAGAGAAAGCAATTGTAGAGAATTTCAGGAAAGCCTAAATTGTCTGCATGAGTGGTCAGAAAGTGGCTAATGAAATTCAATACTTCAAAATGTAAGGTAATGAGAATGGGTACAAGTGCAAGAAGATCCAAACTTGGCTACTCGGTGGCAAGAGCAGAACTTCACGAGACAGAGAATGAGAGAGATCTATATGAGTAAACATACTAGTAGATTTGTCTCAGGAAATGCATATAAATGGCATAGTATGGGCAGCATATGCTTCCTTAGCAACTGTAAGGGTGACCTTCAGAGACATGGACAAGGAAGTGTTCAGAAGTATTTACGTAACTTATGTTTCATGTTTTGATGTCGGCTACCCCCCAATTGGGGGAGACAGCCAAGGTAGATAGATGTAAGGCCAAGGATTGAATATGCAGCCCCCTTTTGGAATCCACACTTGAAAAGGCAAGCAAATAAACCGGAAAAAGTTCAAAGACATGCCACAAAACTGGTGCCAAAAATACGCAATCTTTGTCATGAAGAGAGGCTGAGGAAGTAGACTTACCACCACTTGATGCTAGAAGAATGAGGGGGGATACGGTGAAGGTTTTTCAGTTCCTTCATGGTTTTGACAGAGTGGATTGGGATCGATATTTTGATATGGCTGGCTCTAAAACTAGAGGTCATAGTTTGAATCTTCGCAAGAAAACTTCATTGCTGGATGTGGGGAAGTACTCTTATAGTGTAAGAGCAGTTGATAATTGGAATTCACTAAGCGAGTAGGTAGTTATTGCTAACTCCATTCATAGTTTTAAGGACAAATAAGACAAGCAACACTTAGTACTAATATGGAACCGAGCAGGAGACGGGGAGTTACGAGCATAGGGCTCTTTCCAGTAGGCACAATTAAGTAATTATAAGTTGGTAATTACACTTACGCACACACACATACACTAAGGAAAACGCCACATCATATACCACCACGGAAATACTTCCCTCAGGCAGCCATTTTTGGACCAAGTTTTATATCTTTTTCTTTTGAGTAAAGGAAAAACCTATATTTATCGCGCTTATCATTGTCATATTCTTGTATTTTGAACTAATACTTTCTTTTTTGAGAAGGATTATTGCATTCAGCGAACTGTGAAAGCGACCTTCAAGATTTTTATTTTTTATTTTTTCCCCGTTTTTATCGCGTTTTCGTTCGCGTTTTATTTGCCCAGGTGATACAGTCACTTCATGGGTGTTACGTAGTGACGTTTCCATCCGTCTTATTGGTTGGCAGTTGCTGGTAGGCATCCTAATTTGAGTATATAATTATTATTATCATTTTGTTTAAATCTAGCCAATAGGGAACACACCAGATTAAGTCACTGCCAGTTCCGAGCCTGAATAAATGGAGATGTGTTTGTAAGAAAGGGCATTCCACAGTAATATTCTAAGGCAAAATCAATCACTAAAGAAAGTAGCGAAGTAAAGCGACCCCAGATGACCAAGGGGAAAATCTACTGACCAAGCGGATTCATAAATTTTAGAAAAGTGTACTGATTTTAGATACGCCAACGATGAAAATGAGTAGGAAAAAATGAACCATTAATTAAGAATAACTTTCACTATACATGAAAAAGAGAAAACTGAAATGTTAATTATTATTATTTCTATAATCTTATACCACTAACTTCCTGCAAACGCAGTTTTTCATAGTTTTACATCATGAATGACAGTGCTTTTGGTATTTTAATTACGATACCTGTACTGTTTTCAAGGACAACCACTCAGATTTGTAGCTTCTGTTCTGCATAGCTTATCTATGCTCTTCATTATATTTATTATTATTATTATTATTACTCTTATTATTATTATTATTATTATTATTATTATTATTATTATTATTATTATTATTATTATTATTATTATTATTATTATTTTCTCACCATACGCCTGAGTAGATAGTTCTCTATCTGTCAGTCGGCTGGCCTTAGTCAACCATGCGTTGCTTGAGCAAAGAGGTTTTCTTCTGGTGCCTTGCTAGGACTATCCTGGAAACCCTCCCCCATTTATCCGGGCTTGGGACAGGTACTGAGCTAAGCTGGCCTGCTTAACCCAGTGGCAGGGTTATTATTAATAATAATAATATTATTATTATTATTATTGGGGCTCGCCGTAGCATAATCGACAGAGGGCTCCAATCGGGAGGTGGTGGAGCAGCGTTCGAGCCCAAGGCGGGGCGAAATAAAGGGAATATAGACTTATATCTCCAGCTTCCGTCCGTCTGTGCCTACCCCCAAATGTGGATTAATAGAGAAGATTAAAACTTAAATAGTCATTATTATTATTATTATTATTATTATTATTATTATTATTATTATTATTATTATTATTATTATTATTATTATTATTTTTATTATTATTATTATTATTATTATTATTATTATTATTATTAGCCAAACAACAAGTTCAGCTGGATACAGCTAAAGAGGATAGACCCTGTGGCTTCAGCAGGGGAAGCAACTTGGTAAGGAAAAGTGAAAAGATTAGATAGAAAAAAAAAATCATTGCAATGGTGCAAATCAATATTTGCCATACTAGCAAGCAAGAAGGCATAACCTAAGTGTTTTTTTTTATGCGAAATGCCATTTTCATGTACATATTCATACTGTAAAGTTTTCCTTCTTTTGTATAATGGAAGTAAATGATAACTTACTTATTCGTGCAATAATTTTTCTTATTTTCATTAGATTATTTTTATTTTCATACTGTAGAAAATACAAAATTATATTTTGTTTTCATGTTGTATAAATCGTATGTTTATTACATTACTTTCTCATATTCTGTAAATAATTTGACAATTATTAATACCGTTTTCCGACATATAAAAATAGCTCCGTTTTTTTTCTTGTGTATCCGTAAATTAGAATAAACACCAATCACACATCCTAGCGGTAGTGTCCGCGACTCTGAGACGTCAGCTCGAGGGTTCGCGCCCCGTCAACGGTCTGAAGTTAGCAAGGGCATGCACTCAGGGTAACGATTACATCAGCCAATACATGTCCTTCGCAAGAAGGCAACCGTCCTAGCCCTTGGTAGAAAAGGGAGTCCGTGACGTAAAATTCTCTCCTACTTGGTAAATAAAATCTTGACATTTCAAACAACGATAGAGGGAATTTATCGTTCAATAGCTACACAATTCAGCCTACTAAACGCAACATCACCCATTCTTTGTGGCTTCCTTTGGTGGTTGCAAATATTTGTTTTTAATTAGTCTGCGCGTTCAGTTATGCTAGACCAACCCCTGTTGTACAACGTATTCTTTCTTTTTACCCCTTCAGCTACTTATTCTAATTTGTAATTTGTTTTTATTTGTTATTGTATAAGTAAACTGCTTAATTATTTGCGCGTTCAGAAGAGTTATAAGGACAACACTTGTACAATGAACCGTTGTTATCTCCTGTTTATGTTAAATTGAATTTCACTTTTGGTAGGTTTCGTGTTAGTAAATTAATTAATTTCTCTCTCTCTCTCTCTCTCTCTCTCTCTCTCTCTCTCTCTCTCTCTCTCTCTCTCTCTCTCTCTCTCTCTCTCTCTCTCTCTCTCTCTCTCTCTTGATAAGTGTATTATCATTCTATGTGTTAAATGAGCAGCATCTCTCTCATTCTCTCGTGATAAGTGTATTAGCATTCTATGTATTAAATGAGCAGCATCTCTCTCTCTCTCTCTCTCTCTCTCTCTCTCTCTCTCTCTCTCTCTCTCTCTCTCTATATATATATATATATATATATATATATATATATATATATATATATATATATATATATATATATATATATATATATATATATATATATATATCCACAGTAATCTATAGTTATCAGCAGTCTTGGTATTAAAATAAGACAAAAGTACCAAATGCCAATGTTTCTATTTCTTACTTTAGTAGAAGTACCTAAATGTGTAAGGTTAATGATGTAATATTACCCTCAGATATTCAAGTTCAATTAGGGCAAAACATTTTACTAGGTAAATTTTAGATAATATATGAATTACTAAAAAACAAATGCACTTCATTGAGGGCAATGACCCCGCCCAAACCATTCAAGGAAAAGATGAACTATCTAGCTCGATGAGAGAGAGAGAGAGAGAGGGGGGGGGGTTTTACAAGCTCTCGGAAATCCCTAAAACATTCTCTTCTGGGTTTCATACCTTCGCTTGTAGCCGGATTGCATATGATTTGTTTATTTGTTTATATGGTTCTAGAAAACAATTATTCCATGAGGTTAATCTTGCAGTGCCATCAATATCCACACTAGTTTTACATTACTATCGTCGCTCTAGAACGGTTACGGCAAAATTAAATGAATTTTATATATATTATCGAACTGTGTTTAAGCTACTTGTGACATCACAGCATAATATAAGGACTCAAAACAAACAATAGGACGAATTTGTCACGTTTTTTTATATATATAGAAGCTCGCTGATGATGATAAAGAGTCCCTGTAGTAAGTGGAGAGAGAGAGAGAGAGAGAGAGAGAGAGAGAGAGAGAGAGAGAGAGAGAGAGAGAGAGAGAGAGAGAGAGACTAGGAAGTAGAGAAAAGAATTATATACGCTCGGGTGACGTGGAATCTGGTCTTTCTTCTCGCGTCAGAATGTGCAAAAATCAGATATTCATTGATGTGGTTTTAACCCACTTTTCCTTGTCATACGAATTATTTTTTGCTTGTTCTTATCTCACACCTGAATTTATTTAGCATATTTGAATATGCAGTCATTGCTGAATATTTTTCATATTTGCTTTTTGACAATGGTGATATCTCTTATTCGGATATGAAACTACTCTCTCTCTCTCTCTCTCTCTCTCTCTCTCTCTCTCTCTCTCTCTCTCTCTCTCTCTCTTGAATAAGGATGAGAATGGAATCCTTTGTGCCCTTCACCTTGACAACTGGATAATTGAGGTTTGCAAGAAAGCGCTCTGTTGTAGGCACCAGTTTTGCTGGAAAAGAGAGAGAGAGAGAGAGAGAGAGAGAGAGAGAGAGAGAGAGAGAGAGAGAGAGAGAGAGAGAGAGAGAGTGACCTCTCAATCATATCCTCTTACATGATGCACACAAAAACCTTGTCGAGAGAAATAAATTTAAGAAGATTAATGTGAAGGTTTAGTTATAATTGTTGTTACCGAAGTAATGTATACGGAGAGGCCATTTTTAACAGTCATTCTTTCATACACACACACACACACACACACACACACACACACTCACACACGCATATATATATATGACACCAAGACAGGCAAAACTGCCCTCATCAATAAAGCCCCAGGCACGAGAATACATTAAGACGAAGGAAAAGAAAAAGGTTATGGACAAGGCAGAGATAAGATAATGATTCATGAAGGAAAAAGACAGACTGACAAAATAGTCAAAGTACTGAGGACCTACAGATATGGAGGATTAGACCCTGAAATGACAATAGCTTCACATTTTGAAGGAAGCTGGGTTATTAGAATTTGGAAAGACTGAAGGATGAAGCGAGTTTCAGAGTCTGGAGGTACATGGGAAGAAGCAGTCGCTGCAGTGACCAATCCGCAATTTACAAATCTCCAAACAGTACCTGTGATATGAGGCCGCTTGGCGAGTATTACGTTGCTTCGGCAGTGGGGGAGGGATGCAACTCGCCAACAAAAACAGTATTTTAAGCAGGGACGGATATGACCTTTATAGATTTTAAGTAACTGTAAAGAGGAAAAGCAATGACGAAAACGAAACGAAACCCCCACTTTTTTGATGCCGGAAATTTGGATTATATGATCCCTCCAAGACAAGTTAGAGGGTATATGAATTCCTAATATGTTGATAGAATTAAGAGAGTAAATATTGTTAGTTTCGAAGACAATAGGGTTATCAGGAGGAGAAGAAACTAAAGATATTGCCAGAAACTGCCTTGGAGACATTAAATTTAACAAAATTTTGGGTGCCCCACTAAGATACCCTCTGCAAATCGGAGTGGTGAGTAGAAAAAAGTGATACCAGACTGATTAAGAATAGCAGATAAAGGCTGTGAAGAAGAGGAAGAGGAAAATGAAGGGTAGAATTGTCAGCAAAGGCGTGAAGAAGAGAGGAAGATGGGGATTGTAGCAGATTATTGATGAAGATAAGGAACGGGGTTGGTAGGTGTCCCCCCGCTTGCAATAATCAAAAGCATCTAACAGTAAGAGAGTGTTTCGATTTAAATACCAGGTAATGAGAGAGAGAGAGAGAGAGAGAGAGAGAGAGAGAGAGAGAGAGAGAGAGAGAGAGAGAGAGAGAGAGAGAGAGAGAGTAAAACTGGTCACTTTTTTTTTTGTCGGGAAGAAATGCAAAGAGGAAGGGATATCTTATGCCTTTTCATTGTGAAGATGTGGTTATTGACCTCTACAAGACTTGTTCCTAAAATTCAGTGGTTTCGTTTGTTTGTTTGCATTGGAGACATGTTCTGTAAACCCATATCATTCTTTTCTTTTCTGTTTTTATTTATAATTTTCTTCTCCTTTATGAAATACATATGTGCTTAAGTTACTTATCGTGTACGAATATTTTCTTTGTCTTTTTCCTGCTGTTTTTAATTATAATCTCTTTCTTTTATAAAAATTATTTAAGTTATTTAGCAACTAGGATTATACAATAAAAACATATCGCAAGTGAAGGGGAAATACCAATAAAGTAGTAGGTTGGCCCATGGCAACAGCCACCCGTTGCGATACTAAAGTTAATTTTGGACTTAATTAGGCAAATCCAGGACAATTGGGTGTTAAGTCTTCCTTCCGTTACGGTTTTTTTTTCTTCTCTGCCTACATCAACACCGAATATTCTTGGATACTCGTTACACATCCCTTGTCCATTTACATCTGACAAGTCATAAAACTCCCCATCTGTTTCTCTTACTTCATGGTTTCTGCATATCCTGGCCGGATGAAGGCAGATTTTTTTTTTTTTTAACCGTCTTAGTGTCACAATCATAAAGAAAAGGATTATATGAAGGTCAAATCCAATTAGGCCTATCTACTTTTTTTTTGCCGTTTTCATATTTTAGTATCATATGTAAGAAACACGCTCGTATACTACCCTTTGTCACCTTTTACGTTGCAGAGAGAGAGAGAGAGAGGAGAGAGAGAGAGAGAGAGAGAGAGAGAGAGAGAGAGAGAGAAATATAAAGTTAAAGGTATTTATTATTCATAGCAACTAAGATGAATATTTTCAATATAAAAAAATAAACCATTAACAAAGACAAATTGATTAATGAACTCACACTTAGAGAATAAAATATGAAAAAAATAGTCTTTAATAAAAGCAAATTTAATGAATTCACATTGGAGACTAAAATAAAAAAAAATATTAATAATACAAAAACATTTCATGTAATTGAATGGGAAATTGTTACGTCCTCTAAGGAAAGCTTCCTGAAAAAAAGACGACAAAAAAATCTTCCAACAATAAGACTGATGAATTTGTCCCTGCTGTATCATCCAACACGTTTACATGACCTGAAAAAGAGATGATTAAGTATACATGTGTACGTACATACACTCGCAAATACTTCCTGTTAATACGGACTTGCAAAGAGGAAGGCATTTCAATGTCCTGCAATATAAAATCGTATATTATTGTATTCTTATATTGAGGAATGGAGAGATTTAACTATCGTAAATAACGAGCTGCCTCAGGCTCACTGAGCCATGATCCCAGCATCTTTATTCATCCAGATAGCTTAGTGCTCTTGAACTATTATTTCTGAGTGCCTTGAAAAAGTGATAATTAAGTATACATATATATTTATGTACACACGTAAATACGTCTTGTACATACGAGCTCGGAAAGAGAAAGTCATTTCAATGCCCAGCAATATTTGATCGTATAATACCGCCTCCGGAAAAAAAAAATATTGAAATTTGGAGTCTAACTACCGTAAATAACGAGCTCCGTCAGGTTCACTAGACTATGATACCAACATCAGTATTCACTTAGCTGGCCTACTGTTCTTAACCTATTATTTCTGAGTGCCCTGAAAAAGAATTTAAGTATGAATATATACTTATGTACACATGTAAATACTTTTTGTAAAATCGAGCTTGCAAAATGAAAGGCATATCATTGTCGGGCAATATCAAATCGTACGAAAAAAAAGCTATTTAGAGAGAATTTCATATACAACGAGCTGCCTCAAGCTCACTTGGCTATAATGATCACAGCATCTTTATATATATATATATATATATATATATATATATATATATATATATATATATATATATATATATATATATATATATATATATATATATATATATTCAGATAACCTAGTGCTCTTCAACTATTATTTTTGAGTGACCTGAAAAAGAAATAAGTATACATATATACGTCTATACAGAGAGAAATACTTCCTGTTAACACGAGATGGCGAAGAGGAAGTAATTACAATGTCCTGCAATATAAAATCACATAATAATACTCTGGCAAAAAGAAAAAAAAATATTGAGGCTTGGATAGAATTAATGATGGAAAACATCGAGCTGCCTCAGGCTCAATAGCCCAAATACCAGCATCTTTTTTCTTCTTCTTCTTCTTCTTCTTCTTCTTATTCAGATAGCCTTTTCCTCTTCAGCTATTATACCCGAAAATCCAGTCTAATATTCATATTACATTTAATCAATTTATTGCTAATGAAGATCACAGATCACGTAGGTAAAATGTTCATATTTCTTTATATGAAGCAAGAGATTGCTTCGTTTTGTTTTACTGAGATGTAAAGTGAAACCAATTTATTTTTTTTCTTAATTAAGCACTTTTCTTTTTCATTATGAAATTAGTATGTAAGCGTTTTTATAAATTATTATTATTATTATTATTATTATTATTATTATTATTATTATTATTATTATTATTATTCATGGAAAACGTATTATTCTACCTTCTGTAATACATAAAAGCGGAAGGAAAGTAATTTATAATTGTTTACTAGCAAGAAAATCATTCATATAAAACGCAATGTTTTTCTATTGAGTTAAAACAAAACATTATTACGGTACAATGCATTTCTTTGGCTCATTGTCATATGACTTGCTCATTGTCATTTAATGACTGCCTGCCATCGTTGTAATGACTTATGATGATGATGATTGTGACAGACGGTCGTGGAGTATAATAAGATGTTCAGTGATGAGATTTTCAATTTTTCTTTTGTATCGAAAGCCTTTTTCTTTATTTTGATGCTCAAATAGTGCATAGAAAATGTTTAGTTGGTCAATTATTATTATTATTATTATTATTATTATTATTTTTATTATTATTATTATTATTATTATTATTATTATTATTATTATTAGTGTGTAGTAGTAGTAGTAGTATAATTATTATTATTATTATAATTATTATTATTATTATTATTATTATTATTATTATTATTATTATTATTATTATTATTATTATTATTAGTAGTAGTAGTAGTAGTAGCAGCAGCAGAAATTATAGTACATTACTACTTATGCAAACTCACCGTATACCCATAGCAAAAGAATTGAAAACCATGTATGTTTACATCTTCGCAAAAATAAATATATAAATACATACATATACCTTGGCTGTTTCCCCCTTTAATTGGGGGGTAGCCGACATCAAGAAAGGAAAACAAATATGGGGATTACTTTGCTCTATGGGCAATGACGAGGGAGCTAGCGACCGTTCAGATGGCACTGCTGGAGTGCCACAGCCCATCCTCCCTGCTAGTCCACAACCTGTGTCGCTTCACAACTGCCAACTCCTCCTACTGCCCCTACCACAGGGCTATCTCTGTAAGATGCAGCCCCGTGGTAACAGCAGATGCCCATCAGAGCTGCGTCACAATCGCTCGCCACTCATTCCTATTCCTAGCACGCTCGCTTGCTTCCCTCACATCCATCCTCCTATCATTCAGGGCTCTCCTTACTCCATCCATCCATCCAAACCTAGGCCTCCCTCTAGCATTTCTCCCATCAACTCTCGCATTCATCACCTTTTTCAGCAGCCTTTCATCATCCATCCTTTCCACATGGCCAAACCATCTCAGAACATTCATATCTACTCTGGCTGCAATTTCTCTCCACACTCCCGTTCTTGCTCTCACCACTTCATTCCTAACCCTATCCAATCGAGATACACCAATCATACTCCCCAGGCATTTCATCTCAAACACATTTAGTTTCCGTCTCTCACTTACTTTCATACCCCATAACTCTGATCCATACATCACAGTTGGCACAACCACTTTCTCATACAAAACTTTCTTAACATTCATTTCCAACCCTCTATTCTTCATCACTCCTTTCAATGCACCCAACACTTTACATCCTTCATTCACTCTGTGACACACATCTGCTTCCACTCCACCATTTGCAGCTATAACCGAACCTAAATACTTAAGCTGATTAACCTCCTCAAGTGTCTCTCCATTCAACATAACATTCAATCCAGCGCCATCCTCATTGCTTGTACTCCTCATAACCTTACTCTTTCCCACATTCACTCGCAGCTTCCTTCTCTCACACACCATTCCAAATTCTGACACTAACTGACACAGTTTTTCCTCTGAATCTGCCACCACCACAGTATCATCTGCAAACAGCAACTGATTCAGCTCCCACTCGTTATCATCCCCATCTACCATTCTCAAACCTCGACCACGCACTCGCTCATTCACCTCTCTTACAACTCCATCAATATACAAATTGAACAGCCATGGTGACATCACAAATCCCTGTCTCAGTCCCACACTCACTGGAAACCACTCACTCACTTCATTCCCTACCCTAACACAAGCTCTACTGCCCTCATACAAACTCTTCACTGCATGCAACAATTTACCATTGATTCCATATAATCTCAAAACATTCCACATAGCCTCTCTATCAACTCTATCATATGCTTTCTCCAGATCCAAAAATGCAAAATACACATCCTTACCCTTTGCTAAATATTTCTCACATAACTGCCTAACTATAAAAATCTGATCTATACAACCTCTACCTCTCCTAAAACCACTCTGCACTTCCGCGATCACATATTCTGTCTTATCCCTAATCCTATTAACCAGTATCCTACCATACACTTTTCCTACCACACTCAACAAACTTATACCCCTAAAATTACTGCATTCATACATATCTCCCTTACCTTTGTATAGGGGCACTATACAGGCAATCACCCAATCCACTGGCACCAATGACAACATAAAGCATATATTAAACACTCTCACTAACCATTCCAATGCAGTCACACCCCCTTCTTTCAACATCTCCGCTCTCACACCATTCATTCCAGGTGCTTTACCTGCTTTCGCTTCATACATTGCCCTTTTCACCTCCTCTCTTGTAATCTCTCTCTCATTTTCATCTCCCATTACTGGCCCTTGAACCCCTCCCACTGCCACTATAGCTGCCTCTCTATCTTCCTCAACATTCAGCAAGCACTCAAAATATTCTGCCCATCTTTTCCTTGCATCGTTCCCTCTTAACATCTGTCCATTCACATCTTTCACTGTCTCTTCCATCCTCGATCCACCCTTCCTTGCTCTCTTCACTTCTTTCCAAAACTTCTTTTTATTCTCCTCATATGACCTACTAAAATCCTGTCCCCACCTAACATTTGCCAACCTCTTCTCTTCCTCTACCTTCCGCTTGGTTTCCACATTTTTCTCCCTATATCTTTCATACTTCTCCCTACTTTTACACTGCAGCCATTCCTCAAAAGCCCTCTTTTTCTCTTCCACCTTCATTTTCACCCCTTCATTCCACCACTCGCTGCCCCTCCTCATGCCACCTCCAACAAACCTCTTTCCACACACATCACTTGCATGTCCCACAAAACTTTTTTTCATCAACCTCCATTCCTCCCCTAACTCCCCAACTTCTCTTTCTTTCACCCTGTCATATGCCACTCTCAACCTGTCCTGATATTCCTGTCTCTTCTCTGGCTTTTTCAACTCTTCCACCCTCACTATTTCCCTTCTACATCCCCCCACACTATTTCCCCACTCTTTTGCTACTACCACTTTTGCTTCAACCAAAAAATGATCAGACATCCCAGCAGCCACACCCCTGAATGCATGTACATCTTTCACTCAACCAATCATGGTCTTTGCTACCAACACATAAGCCATCAATGCTCTTTCTTTCACTCTTCCATTTGCCACTCTCATCCATGTATACTTATTTATTAACTTCTTCTTAAATAAACTATTACCTATCACCAACTCTTGCTCCACACACATATCTAACAGTCTCTCGCCACTCTCATTCCCACCTGGTACCCCATACTTTCCTACAACACCTTCTATCTCTCCATCACCCACTCTGGCATTCAAGTCACCAAACACAACTACATAGTTCCTTCTACTCAGACCATCCACACATCTAGTTAACTCATTCCAGAATTCATCCCGCTCTTCCTCACTTCTCTCACATCCTGGCCCATACGCACTAACAAAAGCCCAACATTCCCTTCCTATCCTAGCCCTCACCCACATCAGCCTAGATGACACTTCTTTCCATTCCACTACCTGATTTACCATCCATTCACTCAGCAATACTGCCACACCTTCTCTCGCTCTCCCCCTTTCAACCCCAGACACCCTACCCGTCACATCACCAAATGCCACTTTTCCTTTTCCTTTCATCTTCGTCTCACACAATGCCAATACATCCATCCTCCTCTTACCAAACATATATCCAATCTCACATCTTTTGCTCTCTATCGTACTACAACCACGCACATTTAGACACCCCAAAACTAGAGTTTGGGGAGAAGTTATTCTCCCCTCTACTCCCCTTCTTCTTTGACATCTCGCAGGAGGTTGATACAAGGGGGGATTCCTAGTCCCCCCGCCCCGTCCACTTTTAGTCGCCTTTTACGACACGCAGGGAATACGGTGAGGCTATTCTTTGATATTGTGCCCGCCCCACAGGGCACTTGCCCGCCCCACAATAAATCAAAAAATAAAAGGAAAAACAAAAGGAAAAGTGAGACTGCTTGCAAGAAACCTTTTAAAATTGACTTACCTGTTTTTTCCCTCCCAAGAACAACGGGTTTAACTTCTTTAAGAGAACCTCTTTACACAACGAGGAAGGTTGGTCCATAAATGGTAATTATGAATCAATACCGTTATGAAAGCCAGACTCAAACTTCCTTTCTTTCGACAGAAATTTGCCCTAGGCTAGATGTGGGTATATGACCGGTGTCTAATGCATGAGTAGAATATATGAACCTTTTCTTGGGTCTTTTTACCTTGGAGATCTTTAAATTATTTTTGTCTTAAGGAATTTATACTGTAGCTTAAAAGTGTACAAGTAGGCAATAGCATCCTTTCGCAAACTTGCATCCTAGAAATCACTCTAGAAATAGTTTTCAAACACGCTATGTCATCCTTTAGTTTCTACCTTGAAGGCGCTCATGATATATATATATATATATATATATATATATATATATATATATATATATATATATATATATATATATATATATATATATATATATATGTGTGTGTGTGTGTGTGTGTGTGTGTGTGTGTGTGTGTGTGTGTGTACTCACTTTTTCAGGGATTTCCAGGTGTTACTTGGAAGTGTACGAATAAGTTATCTTAGCCTTTCTCAGTCTTTCCACTTTGAAGGAACTTTATTTTTATTTTTATCTTTATTTTTTTTTTATACCAAAGGATCCATGGTTCTCCTAGAAGTGAACGAATAGATTATATCAGTCTTTCATAATCTTGCTCCCCTGTAGAATCTCTTGATCTAATTATTATGTCTGAATGAAACCGTAAATTAAGTAGAATTTAGGAAGTCACATCATCTTGATCTGTAATTTGAAGATATAATCATCTAAATTCTATAAGTATTTGTCAGTATCTATACAACATTTGACAAAGACAGAGAGCATTTATCTACAGTTGTTGAGTATTTCTATTTATTAGTATTATATCACTGACTAACGGAGCCCCGATGACCTCTTAGGCCATTCGAATAATAACCATAGGTACCGGGAAGTCCCAGTACCTTAAGCTTCCAGGGAATCCCTGTTGAATAGGATGCGATATAGAATGCTACGTCAGCATAAAAACACACCTAATCTACATCAGCTCATGGTCTACATCTATAAATACTTGTCATTTCTATCTAGGTACTCATTTTCTCTTCTGGGTTGACAGGGGATAGGTGACGACAGAAAAATGTTCTTCCCCTCCTTACCGTGACTCAGTAAAGAAAATTGCTTTTTCCTTTGGGCATGAGAGACCAGTGTTCCATCAGTTAAACCAAGAGGGCATCTTTCTTATGGCTTATACCATGCTTTGAACTATAGAATATTCATTTAAGTTCATATTTTTATTTAAAAAAACAGTCTATTTCGTGTTATTAGATACATGCTCTAGTAGATTATAGATTACTAGATTCTTTAATAACATTAAATTTTCATTTTTGATAGTTCCCACACTTAACGACTTTAAGCAGACACTTATCTCCATCAAATATGACAAGTTATAAGGATCTTTGTCTCTTCTTCATATTCCACCGGTCGCTTAATTCGTTTTTTCCTTTTCGTTTTTATATCTTAAAGGTAATATTAATTATTCCATAATTTAATGTTCGACTTTATACTCTTAAGTCCAACTTAAAAAAAAATAAGTCCACATATACAAGTCGATATTCTCTCTCTCTCTCTCTCTCTCTCTCTCTCTCTCTCTCTCTCTCTCTCTCTCTCTCTCTCTCTCTCTCCCTACTAAGGCAAGCGTAGCAACTTTGTTCAAAGTTTGCGTATTGAATATTACTAATTAAGCCTTCAGCCATATATGGAACCATTCACGTGGTTGATCTTTGCTTTCATTCATTTACTTAATATTAAGTATTAGCATCATTACTCATTACAGATTAGATGCTAAGAGAGAGAGAGAGAGAGAGAGAGAGAGAGAGAGAGAGAGAGAGAGAGAGAGAGAGAGAGATTTATGCGTTTTGAAGGGAAGCCAGAGAGAGAGGGAGAGAGAGAGAGAGAGAGAGAGAGAGAGAGAGAGAGAGAGAGAGAGAGAGAGAGAGAGAGAGAGAGAAGAATTTTACATTGAAGGATGGCCACAATTTTTTTCTTGTTAAATTTCAACACGAAAACGTAAACACAACTAAATCTTTGAGTAGGGTTGTACATGGGGCATAGCCGTAATAAAAAAAAGTCTGGGAATGCGGCTTACAGAGTATTATTTTGAAGTATAAACAGCGTAATCATTGTTTCTTTTGTTTTTAATTATAATGATCTTCTTGTATATTGCAGATTGTAGAGACCGCCACCCGTCGTGTCCCACGTGGGCGATGCGTGGGGAATGTTACAGAAACAGAGGCTACATGTGGATCCACTGTGCTGAGTCCTGCCATCAATGTGATGTTCAAGGTAAGGTTGATTATAGTAGTAGTAGTAGTAGTAGTAGTAGTAGTAGTACCTCCAAGGTGATTAATAATTAACATAGACTATTTTTTGAGCACCAAGATATATCACGACATTACGTCATTTATCAGTTATGTGAATTAGGTTCTTAATAAGTCTCGAAAATATATATCTTCAGTTCTTTCTCGCTTTTACTTTTTGTTTTTGGGATGGTGTTAATGTGATTCAAATAACTGTTTAAAAGTAATACCATATTGTACACGGACTCAAGTACACGAGCTATGTAGCTATAATGTCATTTCAGTGAGGAGTCGTGCTAGTAAAGGTTTCAGGAAAACCTTGAGACTTCAAGAAAATAAAAATATGCATATCCGTACAGCGAGCATTATATATATATATATATATATATATATATATATATATATATATATATATATATATATATATATATATATATATATATATATATATATATATATATATATATATATATATATATATATATATATATAAAGAGCTACAGGGGATAAAGAAATAAAAAAGAATCCAGGTCTTTGGTATATTTCAAATATAAATCTTCAGGGCAACTTAATATATAACATACTGAAGTCACAAAGAAAACCAGTATATATTATATATTTATTTGCCCTGAGGATATATATTTACAAAAGCATATACGGTAAAAATTATACTCGAAAGATTTTTCATTCCGAGTCCGCCAGGAATAGCAATGGCCTACGATGTTGGACATTTAGATGTCCGTATGAAAGTCACGTATTTACTAAAACCCTTTTATCATCTATAATATTTAAGACAATAAGTTTTGCCATTTTCCATACCTGTTCTCCTGTCGCTTAATGTAGAAAGGTTTTGATGTTCTCCATATCAACTCTTATGTTGCCTAATGTATAATACACTTAAGAAAATATGTTTTGGAAAGCGCTCGATGACATTACAAGATGATTGGCTTAAAAGACCAACTTGATAATGTAAACATTTCCACATTCTCTGGGTACCACTTCCTTCCCTGTTTTAGAGATACAGGGGAGGAAGGTTAGATGTCATATTTCTTGGGTTTCATCCCTGTTCCAGGAAGAGGAATATAAGGCTGGAAAGGAGATCTTTACAGTCCCTATAATCCATCCCCTGCCTACTTCTGGAAGAGGCACATAGAGTGAAAGGGGGATTCCAGAGTGCCTCTTGCCCCTGTGGGAGAAATATTGGATAGGTAGAAGGAGTTCCTCATTTCCTGAGATCTGCCCCGGGAAGAGTATTGTAGGTATGCAAAGGGTACTTCGAAAATCTCAGGGCTATATTCCCTACACTGGGTTCCCTCCCATGTTCCATTTGTAGGGGAGAAGGATCTTTCCCCTGCCCCTTCTGAGGGTATACAGGAAAGGATGGAAAGATATACCTCCTGGGGATGTAGTTTCCCCTGTAGGAACGCTGTAAGGAAAAGGGGGGATGTGAATTTGTGAAGTGGAAGGTGTGAGATAAGTCTTTCTACAAATCGAACATAAACCATTCTTCTTCTTCTTCTTCTTCTTCTTCTTCTTCTTCTTCTCTTCTTCTTCTTCTTCTTCTTCTTCTTCTTCTTCTTCTTCTTCTTCTTCTTCTTCTTC
>JAXCGZ010017095.1:37500-70000 GCA_037179515.1 Halocaridina rubra | reverse complement strand
TGAAATGCCTGAGGAGTATGATTGGTGTATCTCGATTGGATAGGGTTAGGAATGAAGTGGTGAGAGCAAGAACAGGTGTGAGGAGAGAAATGCAGCCAGAGTAGATATGAATGTTTTGAGATGGTTTGGCCATGTGGAAAGGATGGATGATGAAAGGCTGCTGAAAAAGGTGATGAATGCGAGAGTTGATGGGAGAAATGCTATAGGGAGGCCTAGGTTTGGATGGATGGATGGAGTAAGGAGAGCCCTGAATGATAGGAGGATGGATGTGAGGGAAGCAAGCGAGCGTGCTAGGAATAGGAATGAGTGGCGAGCGATTGTGACGCAGCTCTGATGGGCATCTGCTGTTACCACGGGGCTGCATCTTACAGAGGTAGCCCTGTGGTTGGGGCAGTAGGAGGAGTTGGCAGTTGTGAAGCGACACAGGTTGTGGAAGAGCCGGGAGGATGGGTTGTGGCACTCCAGCAGTGCCATCTGAACGGTCGCTAGCTCCCTCTTCATTGCCCATAGAGCAAAGTAATCCCCTTATTGTTTTCCTTTCTTGATGTCGGCTACCCCCCAATTAAATGGGGAAACAGCCAAGGTAGATAGATAGATAGATTATTATTATTATTATTATTATTATTATTATTATTATTATTATTATTATTATTGTTATTATTATTATTACTATTATTATTATTATTATTATTATTATTATTATTATTATTATTATTATTATTATATTATTATTATTATTATTATTATTATTATTATTATTATTATTATTATTATTATTATTATTATTATTATTATTATTATTATTAGTAGTAGTAGTAGTAGTAGTAGTAGTAGTAGTAGTAGTAGTAGCAGTAGTAGTAATAGTAGTAGCATTAGTAGTAGTAGTGGCAGCAGCAGCAGTAGTAGTAGTAATAGTAGTATAGTAATAGTAGTAGTAATAGTAGTAGTAGTAGTAGTAGTAGTAGTAGTAGTAGTAGTAGGAGGAGGAGGAGGAGGAGGAGGAGGAGGAGGAGGAGGAGGAGGAGGAGGAAGACGAGGAGGAGGAGGAAGAGGAGTAGCAATGAAAGGAACTAATTCCGAGGGTTCAAGGTTCAGTAGCTTATTAGTGTCACTTTTAGGGGTTGGAATTTATACTCTGAACTGAACATCTATTTTAAACAGCCTATTGTTCTTCCGCCTTCTCCTCTTCCTCCTCCTCCTCCTCCTCATTTTCTTCCACCTTCTGCTTAACCACATTTATTATGAATTATTAACCTGTCTCTCTTCTTTTTCTTCTCCTCCTCCTTCTCTGCCACCACATCCTCCCCCTCCAAAATTTTCTTCTTCTTCTTCTGCGAAATGCCCTTCCTCCTTTCAATCTCATAGCGACTTTTTTAATTTTTCTTCCTTGTCAACAAGAGGAAGTCCTCCATGCGAAAGCGCACGTGGGAATTCGTATAAAACCTCGAAATAGTCGTACGTGCGCGTGCTCAGGCGCGTCTGCATGTAAGGTACCAACTCTTCTTAAAATATTTTTTCATTTTATCTCTATATTTATTTTATTATTTTGGGGGCGGCGGTAGCTCATAGGTAGAGTGCACTAATTGAGAAGCTGCTAAAGCAGGTTCATTATCACTGCGGGGCGTTAGGAAGAGCATTCAGCCTTTGTATCGCAGCTCCAGCATATCTGTGTCCATCCCCCTTCGAATGGGGACTGATTAAGACAGAATATGATGCAAAGAAGAGATCTTTATCATTTTTACATCCTAGTGATGAGGAGAGTCAGATATCCATACTCGAATACCCTGCGTGTCGTATGAGGAGAATAAAAGGGAAAAGTAAAATAGGAGCAGGGACTACCTCCCTTCATGACTTATTTTCTTGTAGCGAAACAATCGGGGTAAAAATGCGAAGATGGGTTATGCATATTAAAACCCTGTGGTCCTAGGTCTTTTGGTTCAATTGTGGCCATCCTGTTGACTGGAATAGAGCGTGTTTTTGTCTTTTATCTAACTGTAACGATGGTGTTTATTTTGTACATCGTTTTAATTATAGAATCTATATAGTAAGATTTTTTTTTTCTACCTCGGCTGTCTCCTCCAATTGAGGGGTAGCCGACATAAAAAAAAAAAAAAGAAACAATAAGGGGATTACTTTGCTCTATGGGCAATGACAAGGGAGCTAGCGACCATTCAGATGGCACTGCTGGAGTGCCACAGCCCATCCTCCCGGCTGTTTCATAACCTGTGTCGCTTCATAACTGCCAACTCCCCTACTGCCCCTACCACAGGGCTACCTCTGTAAGATGCAGTCCCGTGGTAACAGCAGATGCCCATCAGAGCTGCGTCACAATTGCTCGCCACTCATTCCTATTCCTAGCACGCTCACTTGCTTCCCTCACATCCATCATCCTCCTATCAATCAGGGCTCTCCTCACTAGCAGATGTATTGTATATAGTTAATATCTTCATAAGATATAATATTGGTTTTTAGTAACTTTTAGGTGAGATAAATTGTTTACCGCTTTTTATGTCTCAGTTTCGCTTATTTTAGATGACAACTGCAAGGATTCCCACGACCAGTGCCCAGCGTGGGCAGGCAATGGGGAGTGCCAGAGAAATTACACTTTCATGAGAAAAACATGTGCAAGATCATGTACCTTCTGTATGCCTGCTAATGGTAAGACACTTTTTCTTATTGTATTAGAGGTCTACAGTAATGTTATATATTAAAATTATGAGAGAGAAAGCGAAAAAGATAGATGGCTAGACAGGTAGATAGATAAGTAGTTAGATAGGTGGAGGTATATATATATATATATATATATATATATATATATATATATATATATATATATATATATATATATATATATATATATATATATATATATATATATATATATATATATATATATATATATATATATATATATATATATATATATATATATATATATATATAGAGAGAGAGAGAGAGAGAGAGAGAGAGAGAGAGAGAGAGAGAGAGAGAGAGAGAGGAACACCTTTTAACAGTAAATAATACCGTCAAAAAAAAAAAAGCTCAAGAAAACCCCAGTGCATTATTTAATAAGTTTCATCTTCGCTATATATATATATATATATATATATATATATATATATATATATATATATATATATATATATATATATATATATATATATATATATAGAGAGAGAGAGAGAGAGAGAGAGAGAGAGAGAGAGAGAGAGAGAGAGAGAGAGAGAGAGAGAGAGATACATGGCACCAACAGTCGTTGATGTAAAAATACTAGATGCATTTCGTATGTGTGTATTATTCTATTCGACATTAATGTATACTAGATGATGGTATATTACAAAGATGAAATAGCAGAATATTTATTTTGTATTTTCGTATTTTAATATTTCGTCATATTGCAGATCATGATGTGCCTTACGTACATTCCAACTTGGTCGATTCCCACTGGGAGAAATTCCAGAGGGCATTCCCAAACCTTCCCCGACTTCACACGTAAATAAGACCTAAGGAAGGACGAGGCCACAAGAGGAATGTCAAAGGCATTCAACATTAGTCAACTTTCTGGAATTCCTAAAAGTGATAATTATAGGAAGGAAGGAAATTTATACGCTTACATCATAGCCTTGCTCAAGTTTTTGTTTTTCCGTGGAGTGAAAGTCCCTCCCCGCTCCATAATATTTCTATCATTCATATTATCTAACCATTTCTTCTTCTCGATTTTATATGTTTTATTTCATATACGGGAAAATCCGAGCTAACTTTTTTCCTTATTTTTTTTTTTTTTTTAACATTTGTTCTCCCTCTGCTCTCGGTCTAGTCATATAGTTTGCACTTGGAAGATTTTGTCTTTATTTTTTTTGCGAGTTTCTCTATTCTAATAATGTCCGTTTCTGAGGCTTTTTCTCTTTTCACTATTTTTTATTTTCTCTATTTTATCCAGAATATAATTGGCTTTTAGATCAAAGAATTCTTAAGATAAAAATAGACTAAGAATAACCATAAAACCAGTAACGAAAAAATAATGAAAATTCAACATTCGGTTAATAAATGATAATTTTTGTCCTTATAGGATGAAGGTTGAGTACACATTTCTTCATAGATGTGTTTCTCAATAAAGTTTATTTGGAAATAAACAACATTGAATAGACTGAGAGCAGACGAACAAAGGTAAAATAAATGAGAAAAAACGAGGTCTTATAAGTGGATGTAATAAACAATTTTATATTCAAAGATCACGAATATTTTTGTATTTGTTTATTGCTTTTCATTGCTTTGAATATGATCATGTTATCTCCTCTTTGCCATGACAAGTTTTATTTTATCCAAGTTTATTTTATTCTCATCTATTTTTCTGTATTTTTTTTCGTAGCTATGCTGTATATCCATATAATTATAAGTCAGACAACACTTGTAATAGTTATTAACAATGACAATTGTAGATAAACATCAATTTCCACTTCCAGACATAATTACATTAAGAACAGGAAAATATAAAACGAAAAGAAAAAAATAATCTATATTTATAGAATATTTTTTTATACATAATCAAAACTACTTATCGTAAATATATGAGTTCCATAAAATCTCAAAATAAATTCTCTATATCGTTATTTTTTTATTTGAGGCCGATAGGCCTTGTTGAGTGACGGATAAAATAATTCTCTCTTACAATTGAATAGTGTAAAATATGGGAAAAAATAAAGTTTTCATCTGTGATAAACCCTTTCTTATTGCTATTATTTCAGTGAAGGTAGATTTGTAGACTCTATTTGGGCATTTTTATAACCTTAGAATTTTGAAACTAGATGTAGATATGCTGTTATATTCCAAAAGAGAAAAACCTCTCTCTCTCAGATAAACCTTATAACGACAGTAATTAACTCTCTCTCAGATAAACCTTATAACGACAGTAATTAACTCTCTCTCAGATATACCTTATAACGACAGTAATTAACTCTCTCTCAGATATACCTTATAACGACAGTAATACTCTCTCTCAGATAAACCTTATAACGACAGTAATTAACTCTCTCTCAGATATACCTTATAACGACAGTAATTAACTCTCTCTCAGATAAACCTTATAACGACAGTAATTAACTCTCAGATAAACCTTATAACGACACTAATTAACTCTCTCAGATATACATTATAACGACAGTAATTAACTTTCTCTCAGATAAACCTTATAACGACAGTAATTAACTCTCTCTTTCTCTATCAGATAAACCTTATTTTTTTCCGGTTTTACGTCACGGACTCCCTTATCAACCAAGGGCTAGGACGGTTGCCTTCTTGCGAAGGGCTTGTTTTGGCAAATGTAATCCTTACGCTGAGTGCATGCCTTTGCTAAGCTCAGACCGTGACGGGGCGCGAACCCTCGACCTGACGCCTCAGAGTCGGAGACGCTACCGACTGAGCCACGGCGACTACATCAGATAAACCTTATAACGACAGTAATTAACTCTCTTCCTCAGTTAAACCTTAAGACGACAGTAAATAACTCTCGCTCTCTCTCTCTCTCGTATAAATTTTCTTGTATGTTAATATTACTTTCAGTTAAGACATCTGTTGTATGAAATAATTTTAAATCAATCTCAGCTTTCTAATTATGATTCATATTTTTTTTTAAAGATTATTTCTTAGGGTACCAATGGGTATAAATTGGGCATTAATTTTTAGCTTACCTGAGGTATTACCACTAAAGTACATACTGAGCAAATATACACTTAACTTGTAATGAAATGGGCATATATTTTTAGTCATGTAAAACTACAATAAAGTACTTATATAGCACCGTATTTTGAGCTACAATTAGTCCCTATTCAAATGGGGGTGGACACAGATATCTTGGAGCTGGGGGACTGTCCTTAATTTTATGTTTAAACTGTAGGAAAAATACCTACAAGAATTAATAATTCTTCTTCTTTCAGTCGACAATAAGCAAGGCTATTTCGAAGTATATATAAATTCATTTTTATATTTTGATATATTCAGTATTTTCCCTTGACTGCTTTGTGTATGCATATACGATATGATTTTGTATAGAAGCAAAAAATATACATTGTGAGAGTAAACAATGAAGGAACCAATCTATAACAATGATGAAACACTACTCATCCATCATTCACAAAGATGGCGTTCTCGACGAGTAAACAATGAAGACGGGTAGATACGAGCTGAGGACTCTTTTCCCCTAAGCACAATTAGGTAACTACATGCTTAACCCTTGTGATGATAGCCATTGGCTTCCTTCAATGTATACATTACTCATTTCTTGTTTTGCTTTCCTTCAATATACGATAATAATATGCTTGTGTTGCCAAACTTTCATACTTACATTTTCTGTGATTATTGAGAAAAGTCATTTATTTTTTGATCTAGTTCTTATATTTTTCATTATTATTCCTTGCTTTATATTTTAAAATTGCTATGAATTTAATAACTCCCATTTTTATATCTCGTCATAACTCCATTGTTTTGTGTTATAGTTTCATTAGGCTAAATCTTTATGATGCTTTTTAAGATTGGTTGTACTTATATATATATATATATATATATATATATATATATATATATATATATATATATATATATATATATATATATATATATATATATATATATATATATATATATATATATACATATATATATATATATATACATATATATATATATATATATATATATATATATATATATATATATATATATATATATATATATATATATATATATATATATATATATTGATAAAAAGTAATGTGCTTACCCAAAGATTTATCTGATTATATGGCAATAATGCATACACTCATCTTTAATATGGATTGTTGTTTAGAATAAAATGGTAAAATGTTTGAATGTATGATTTCCTCCACTTTACTGATGTGACAAACTTCTAATTAAAATAAGGTTCAGAAATATTTATGTAACCTATGTGAGGCCAAAACTTGAATATGCAGCCCCCTTTTGGAATCTGCACTTGAAATAGCATGTAGTTAAGCTGGAAAAAGTTCCAAGACATGCCACGAAACTGGTGCCAGAAATACGCAATCTCAGTTATGATGAGAGGTTAAGGGAATTAGACATACCCTCAATCGAAGCTAGAAGATTGAGGGGGGATATGGTGACAGTCTTTAAATTCCTTCCTCTAGAAATTATACTGAGTGTGTTTGATCATTTTCTTTCTCTAGCTTTCATGTCTGTTTTATCTCCTACTATCTTTATTCTGAGTGGTCACCATGGTTCGCAGCACCTTTTGAAAAGATGATAACAGGTCATACCTTTGCTGTGAGGATTTACAAAGTTCATAAGTAGCAAGAAAAGGGAATGCAACAATCTAGTAATATTAGTATTTTTACAAATTCCTTAAAAATGAAGGTTAAAGCCCAAATTATGGCTTTCTATCTATCTGATATAGTTTGTTTAGGAGCACACACTTCTACAATTGTCCAAATATGACCATGTTCATCCTTTTTTAGATACTCTGAGTGCTAGTAGCGCTAAAATTGACAAATTTAAAGCAAGTAGAGGCTAGTTTGAAAAATTTCGTCGACGAACTGGAATTCATAGTGTTATTAGGCATGAAAAGGCAGCTAGTTTGGACCAACAGGAAGTGGATGCCTATGTGCTAGAATTCGCTAAATTTATCAAAGTGAAGGTTATGTCTCGCAGCAAGTTCTTAACTGTGATGAAACAGGACCGTTTGGAAAAAAAAAATACCCCTGTTCCTAAAAACCACTCTGAAAATCAACACGCTTTTAAACACAATAATGTGTTGCAGGATAGACTTTCAGTAATGTGGAGGTCGAATACCAAGGCTTGGGTAACATATCCTATTCACAGAATGGTTGACTGAAGTTTTTACACCAGCTGTCAAGAAATATTGTAAGGAAAAAGGTTTGCCCCTTAAGTGTCTTCTGATATTGAACAATGCTCCTGCCCATCTTCCAGGTTTGGAAGACGACCTTGCTATCGAATACGACTTCATAAAAGTCAAATTTCTGCCTCCAAACACCACTATTCTCCTCCAGCCCATGGACCAACAAGTCATTTCATATTTTAAGAAGCTGTATAGTAAGGGTCTTTTTGCCAGGTGTTTCCTGGTCACCAACCACACGGATTTGACCCTACGTAAATTCTGGAAAGACCACTTCATTATCCGCCACTGCATAGGCCTAATTGACAAGGCATGGAAGGAGGTCTTACAGCACGTTGAACTCCGCCTGGAGGAAACATTGGCCAGGTTGTATGGCTGATAGAGACATTGAAGGTTTCAAGCAGGAGACAGCTGTTAACATAGTGTACAAGATCGTGGCCATGGGCAAGAGTTTGGGCTTGGGGGTCAATTAGGAGGATATGGTGGAGCTGGTGGAGGACCAGAAACAAGTACTTACCACAGAAGAATTGATCGAGGTTGCAATGCGTACAGGTGAAGACTCTCCAAGAGGAGCAATCAGTGGAGGATGGGGTTGAGAGGGTAAAGGTATAAAGTGAAAAGTTTAAAGAAAATTTTAGTAAGTGGAGTGATGTGCAAGCTTTCATTGAGACTCGTCACCCGGACAAAACTGTGAGAACAGAGCAGTGAACATTTTAAATAACAATGAGATGTCTCAATTTAGAAAAATTTATCAGCAAAGAAAAAAACAAATTTCTCTGGATCGTTTTCTTGTGCCAATACCAGCCAGAGAACCACCTTCCAAGAGGGAACATACATGTAGAGAAAACACCAAAGTACAGCCTGTACCTGAACAGTTGCCCGCTGTTTTTATGGAAGGTGGCTCTCCATCCAAGGGGTAGACCTCCTCCTCCTCCACCACCATCCACGTGTGCCAGAAACAATCAACCACAAAGGTAAATACAGTACTGTACCATGTTTTATTTTAGTACAGTAGAATTTCTTTCTATTATTAATGTAAGTTTCCTATTACAGGTGTATTTATACATTTTAATAATATATAATATATATATACCTATAAAAAATATGAAAAGGTATATTTATGGGGCTGGGGAAAGGATTAATTTGTTTAACATGCATTTCAATGTGAAAAATTGTTTGAATTACGAACCAATCAACTCACGAACGGGGTTTAGGAACAGATTAAGTTCGTAACTAGATGTACCACTGTATCTAATTCCACTTCCATGGTGATGGCTTTCCTTTTCTTCGAAGTACTGCCATCAGAAGAACTGCTTTATGCTTGGGAGACACAATATAGGCCAAAATTTATCGAAAAAGAAGCAAAATAATTTAAGGAAGATGCACTGTAACCACGTAACATCATTACTCAAGGACATCGTAAACCGAGGACCCCCTGAATACATTTATAAGCTTTTATTATATTAGATATTGAAGCTTTCATATATATTGTATTTGCTCTCTTTGTGAGGGAATAAAGTATATAATATATAAAATTCCAATATCTCAAAAACAGAAGCTTTAAAATGTTTACAGCTACATTCTAACCTGTCCTTGCAGATAAATATGTAGTCTCTTCTACACATTTCATAGCTCTTGTCTTTTAGCTGTTAAGTATTATATACATACTCTATTCTCTCTCTTTCTGAAAGGGAATAAAGAGCATATATGCAAAGGTTCCAACATGTAAAAGGATCTAAGAAGTGTGTAGGAACTATGTACTAATATGGCACCCCAGATAAATATGCAGTCTCCACACACTTCACAACTCTTCTCTTTGATATCTAGAAGCCTTACATATATATTCTAATATTCTCTGAGAGTGAATAGAATATGTATGTAAGACTCTCCAACATCTAAAACACAAGAGCTATTAATTGTGTAGACTACACATTTATCTGGAGTGCCAGATAAGTACGCAGTCACTACACATTTTATAGCTCCTGCCTTTTACATGTTAGAGCTTTACATATATATATTCTATTATTCCTTCTCAGTGAGAGGGAGGGAACAGAGTTTGTATACAATGTTAAATATCCAAAAGACAATAACTATAAAGTGTATAGAGATCACATATTTATCTGGGGTGCAAGGATACTATTTAGTTTCTAAATATTTCAAAGCTTCTGTTTTAGATATTGGAGCTTTATGTATTATATACCTTACTCCTTCACAAAGTGAGGGAATAACGCATTATGTAAAGATTCATTGTGTAGAAATAAGGGCCTATAAATGTGACGAACGTATTTAGTAACCTAGGGTGATATACCTAAAGCTACATAACTTATATATATAGTCAAGCAAATATAATCTCTGCCTCAAGAAATCAATATAATTAGTTATTCATCGAAGACAAACATTCATTGGTGGAAAACTATGGATCACCAACAACGGCTTTTTATTAAAAATAAATATCTTATTTTATTTCATGTTTTATTTACCACCATTATTACAACAATACAGTATTATTTTCCTGTGGTTATGTTCCCTGAGTAGGCATGAGATAGGGAGCAGCAAGAGAGTAACTGTTGCTGGACAGTGTGTCCTCTCGCTCTAGGAAGTCAAGTCTGATACAGAGTAAGGAAAGTAGAACATGGTTCTTTCTTTCACCCAAGAATGGTTATCTTGGGTAGTTATGAAATCGCATACAATCATGAGTAACATTTACATAAGAGTTTCATGACTGCTATCAGTTAGAGCAATGAAATATAAACTACAAATGTAATTGACACATATTATTCATCATACTGAAAATTAAGGCATAAATAAACACTCTCCACAGTTTTGCAAGACTTAGCAAAATGAAATCCAAAAATATTCCCTTAACCCTGAGCGTTCAGAAATACTCTCATGTTTTCATGCAATTTAACAGAAAACATCTCGAACCAAACATGCACGTTGCTTATATTTCAAAATGCCTCATTACAAAAGGAAGATATGATATTTTCATAAAAACAGCAGTTGGAGAGAGGATGAAATAATTGCTTGTTCCACTAGATCAGATACTCAGAGCAGAAATATCAATGCTATAATCAATCCAAAATTAGACAGTGTTGAAGACTTGAATCATAGAAAAATGATGATACTGTAATGATTGTATATTAGCAATGAGGATAATTGACTGCACAATACAAGCGAGGAGAATAACAAAATTTCATTCATATATAACTGGCTAGTGAATAATACATCACAACGATTGAAGTTATATCGTAATTCAAACTGCATATAATTTGCGTACTGAGTGTTTGACTTGAGTGATAACTAAGATGTGGCAATTAATAAAAAGTATAAAATATCTTCCTCTTGAAATAGAGATATACCAAATGTGATTGCCAAGTATTCAAAATACATAAATATAAAGAATCAGAAAAGTCCTTTGATACATGTTAAATCACTTGATCTAAGCAATCAAATACCACTGCAGTCTCAACTAACATGAATGAATATATCTATCAGTTAACATATACGATATCTAGATATTGAAAGCAATTCTTTATATCAATGTGCATATTTTGAATAATTCAATCATTAAAATCAATATCTGACTCTCCCCAAGATATATCTGTCTCTGTGTTTTACTCATGAATAAATAATTTAAGCTTTGATAACCGATTTAACACCATAATACAATACAAAGTCTGATATTATGCTGGAGAGAACCAGTAACCACTCAAAGAAAACAATGTTAAAGTTCATATAATTTATAACAGTGCAATCTCTCTTCTTAGATTAAATACATCAAAGTACTTATCATTTAACAGTCACATAATTATTACAGTATGTTGAAATGAAGCCCAAAGCTTGTAAATTGTAATCTGCAATGAAACCACTAAATACTAAAGAATACTAATATTTTCATCAACATCATGAAAATATATATGGATCTGGATTTGAGAAGCTCACATAAACTGATTAATGAGGTACCTATGCAGTCACCTGAAATGAACTTGAGTTGAGACAGAACTAATTTTTATAAAAGTAACATTTACTGTGTTAATTTATAAAAGATATTCTTTTGGATTACATTATAACAACAATTTCTCCCAATAAATGCAGCGCTAAAATGATGTAACAATGCTATTGAAGGAGATAAGTAATTTCAGATGGCTTTGAAGCAAAGAATGGTCATAGATGCTATATTCCAGCATACTTCTTGATGATGTGTTCACTGCAGTACCCTTTATATTTATATTTCGATGGTATGAGGCATGTCTCACTGCAAATTTGAGGTGTGCTGTTTTTCTTTTAATATGAGGAAAAACTGATAACAATATTTTCATACCAACCACAGGAAAAATTTCAGCTTAAAAATAAAACAAGAGAAATCCAGAAGGCTATACTTATCTGCAATGATTTTGTGCTATGATATACGTGGATCCTGGATTAGTGTATACGGGCAGATGAAATACTAGTTTTTCCTAGTATTAAAGGATGAAAAATGGATGTCTGCATTACTTTGTCATTTCCTGAAATATAAGGACAATATAAACTTTATTTCCATTTTACAATGGGTATTCGTCAGCCAGGACAAGCCCCAACCCCCCACTGTGATGTCCACCCACAGCAGTTCCTGCCAGTAAACAGCTTAAACTCTCGGTCTTGGACGGGGACCGATCTTTCGACCTCGTGAATGCGAAGCCAGCGCGTTACCACTGTACTAGCCAGCAGGCTAGGTAATACACTCAAATGTAAACAAAAAATATTCTAATTAGACACATGCAGTACCATATTTTAATGAAAAATTTTAAAGACAAAATCAAAAGACTATACTGTACTCATCTTCCACTTTTATGCCCATATATCATCCAACATCTGAATGAAACGTCTTCTATGGTATTAATTACAATGATAATGCATCCTTAGACTTGTACTGCAATCCAAAACGCTTTTCGTAAATGAAACCTGTAAAACAAGAATTATATTTTTTTATATACTGTTTATTTGGGAGATACTGTATAAGTTTTATAACAAGTCTTTATTAAATGCAGAATATTACTTCTAAGCCGTACTAAAGAGGACTTGACTATCATATCCATCCTCAAACAGTGTTAAAATTCAAGCCGTCTGTTTCAGACGTTGCCAGCTACATAACCCCTAACCATGATCCAATATCTTTACAAAATCGGGCTCCAATTTTCAAAAGGCCTTCAGCATCTTTCAAAAATTACCACAAAATGGCTTTCTCTCCTTCTTATCATTGCCTTTTTAAATCCTGAGGAGGCCAGCTTCATGAAATTCAGCACATTCTAACCTTGACTGTTCAGGGGAAAAAATAAAATTTAAGGTTTGGATTACAGAGACTTTGTCTTCATAACTCCTAATCGGCTCTTATGACACACACAAATTATGAACAAAGATTTATATCTCCAACACCACAAGGAATTGACATTACAGGCAATTCTTGAGATAAGTAAGTTATACAAAAATTGAATATCTTTCAAAAACTACACAAATACGCATTGAGTGACCTGTCACACAGGAATTACGAGGAATTATTTCTCCCCACCACCACACATAATATTTAGTCAATGTGGTGCATATTTAATGAGCAAAAAATATTTGATGCTTATAAAGGTCCAATAAAAACCAAGTAATCCAGTTGAAAATGAAATCAGTAAAAGAACATCAGGTCGATACCAAAATAAAATGCCATAAGGCTTATTTTTCATTTGCTAATAATTGCCAATGACATGACAGCTTGCAGCAACAAGGAGATATCAGGTGCCAATGCTATTCCTTTTACGTCCTTTCTCCCACTATAAATTCCGGTTCTATTTTGAATTCTGTTTACCTTTTCATGGAAGAAAATTTCATGGTCATTAGACCTGATTTAAGGTGGAATTTGGTCAACCTTTGCCATACTGCATCCACTGGTCGGATAAAGTGTGCTTAAACAATTAGTTTCAGGTACTATAATTCTTACATTACTTGTCACCTGATGCCTGACTGCCTATATAATGTTCATGTTATACAAAATAAATAGTATGGATAACGGATATGAAAATTATCCCATCTAATGAGCTCTTTCTTATGATACTTACAAATCTATACACTTACTTTTTGCAATCTACCAATACTCTTCAGGAATTCAAAGCAAAGCAATGAAATAAAATCCTAAGTAAAACATTTGAAGTTAATAAGGATCCAGTCCCCTGAGACGTTCTGACCTTCTTAATACTTGACACATGAGATGAGGCACTGAAATTGACCAATGAATTAACATTACACATCCCCTGTGTCAAAATTTAAAATGTTGAGACATCTCAATATATATTCCTGAAATTTTATTCCCGTTCTCTTCCTTGGTTTCTGGGGTGAGCTACGAATAACAGTCTAAGCCTAAATAAGGCCTCCATAGCTGGTCATATCTCAGACTAACCTAACTCATATTTGAAGTCTTAAATGCCTTAATAGGGTACATTTGGTGTTTATACAATAGTACGGTACATTTCAGGAAGTGGTGGTAACACTGATTGCCCGAGTAAGTTATGGAAGGGGTACATGAAACAAATCTTACCATTTTTTTACGCTTTATGGGTCAAAATGAGTCTAAATTATGAGTCGACAAACGGCTTGGAAGTATGGAATTATAGTCGGATGCCCTTCATAACAGCCCCACGATGGGCTAGCTCACGGGTTTGTCCGGTCCTGAGTCGAGTATTCTAACCAGGACACTACACAGTCCCCATAGTATTACAAATTGGGAGAAATGGGGATAGTACAAGCATCGACCATAACCCACATTACTTTGACAGCTTTTTAAAAATGTAAATAGCGATTGAAATACCTTTATTCCTAATGCCACAGGCGAAGCTTTTCTTGTAAAATTATTCATAAATAACAATTTCATAAGCTAAGTCTTATACGGTATGAACACGACATTAATGTCAGAACTATAATAACAACAAGAAGTCTTCGTCTTCTTCCGGTTTGTGTATAGGACACGAAGTCGAAGTGTGGTCAGCAGCTCATTCGGTAATAGACAAATCAAGTTAACTTCATTATAGAAGTAATTCTGGGCTTATAATAATCTATTTCAATGATAATAGGTTACTTACTAGTGCCTAATTTATGAATGAGTGTGTGCTTTGACTTAGCCAGCCCTTTTACAAGGGAGATTACAGTTACAAAAATAACTGAAAAAATGTACTTCTTGGTAAACTAAAGCACATTCAGGGATAGGGCTATTTTTCTTAATTATGTTTTTGGTTACATATGCACTTTTGGATTCATAACATATATTAAATCATAAATACATAAAGTAGATGACAATATATACGAATACGAAATATATATATTTGAGACAAGTAACAGATCAAAGCAGTCAAAGTAACAAGAAATATTTTAACTGAAGCATTAATGTTTGACTGAAAAGGATTACATAAAATAATCTAGAATATTTATAGTCTGTCTAAATATTCTCTTTGCATCTCCATTTACGTAATTATTGAATATATGAAGATAATAGTGAATATTTAGTTATAAAAATACATTGGATACTTAAATATATAAATAAAAAAAATTCCTAGTCAGACTAGATTTTCTCTCTGTACACTGTATGGCTTTCTCATCGAATAGAAGAGAATTAAATGTATAATGCATATTATGTATCGCATATAATGGTATTTAGTAAATACTGCAAAACAATATGTATTTTTCAAGCTGCAAGACTGGAATTCTTGCGCATATTCATGGATATCTATTGAAACGACCACGGTAATGTTGTATCTAAGATACCCCTTTAACTAGTGTTAAGTTTTCTATTGTACGCACAGGAAGTGTTTTCTTATATATAGATTTGACAACCGCAAAAAGTGTTTCGATCCTCCTTACAAGTGTTTCGATAATATGTTTCAAAAGAAATGTCTTGATTACTCAAAGCTTCTATAACATGAACATATCCATTAGGGGCACTAGAATCCATCCCTGAAAACCGACTGAGTGCATCTACGATAACATTATCTTTTCCTGCTTTAAAATTAAAGTCAAAATCGTACTGTGACAGAAGCAAAGCCCATCGCTGCACTCTAGCGCTTGCATTTACAGGAATCTGTTTGGTTCTACCAAGCAATCCAAGTCATGGTTTGTGATCAGTTCCAAGAATAAATCTATGACCCAATAAAAAATATTTAAATTTGCTTACAGCATAGACCAAAGCCAGAGCTTGCTTGTCTAACTGGGAGTAATTTAATTCCGCAGATGATAAAATTTTACTAGAAAACTAGACTGGTTTCTGGATACCATGCATTTTCTGTATCAAAACGCAACTAACGCCCACAGGAGATGCATCTACTTCTACAATTACTGGATGATTTCCATCCAAATTAGCAAGAAATTCTGACTTGGATAACTCTGCTTTGACCTTACTGAAAGCATTAGCTTCTACAGATGACCGTTTGAATTTGGTACCTCTCGTCAACAAATCATATAAGGGAAACAAAGTACAAGAAAAATTCTTTACAAATCTGTTTTAATAGGTAGCCATACCCAAAAAAAGGATTGTATATCACTGACAGACTTTGGAGGGGGTGCTTCCAAGATAGCTTCAATTTTTTTGGGGGGTGATGGTTTAATTCCATCGCCAGAAATGACATAGCCTAAATAGTCAAGAGAATCATTATTCAAAACAGTTTTCTTTTTATTTCTAGCTACATTGTGTTTTCGGAATACCCTCAAAACTCTGTCTAGCCTTTCATCATGCTCTTTTTGTGTTTCTCCTCCAACAAGAATATAATATAAAAAGGCTACAAAACCATCAAAATTCATCAAAATCTGAGAAATAAATCTTTGAGAGATAGCTGGTGATGATGCCAAACCAAAAGAAAGTCTTTTATATTTAAAAAGACCTTTATGAGTGATTTATTACAAAAAGTTTTTTGGCTTTCATAATCAACTGGTAATTGCAAGTATTCTGTTTCTTACAGATAACTTCCAATATTTAGTTTTTTTTACTGATAATTCCCAATATTCTGTTTCATTCATTTCCATTTCAAACTAGAGCTCTGCTAGACGGATATATCTAGCCTTTTCTGAGCTCCAGAGCTCTCAGATATATACATCTTATCCCGATCGTCTACTAGTGTACTCACTAAGCTTGGCAAGTTACCTATGGCTAGCAAACGTTTCCAATCTCTTTATGCCTCTGGTTGAGAGATGTTGTACGAGCGAACGAGTTTCAATTTCATAAATGAATTTGCATATTCAGTTTTCATGTAGTAATGTAGTATTGTACAAAACATGCAGCTTAACTTTACTGATGGTACAGTATTGACAGGTGTTCTCTCTCTCTCTCTCTCTCTCTCTCTCTCTCTCTCTCTCTCTCTCTCTCTCTCTCTCTCTCTCTCTCTCTCTCTCTCTCTCTCTCTCTCTCTCTCTCTCTCTCTCTCACATCATTTACATCACAAAAAATTCCGTACTGATTGAAAATCAATAAACTAGATAATTATAAGAATCAACATTAGTAAAGCATTCCTTTTATATTTGTATGTCATTTCAACGCCGTATTACGCATTTAGCAAGGAATGAGGTACGGTAGATAAAGAGCATAGAGTGCGACTTTCGATACAGAAAGTTATTTGATTTGTAAGGAGATAAGAGATGAGATAAACACTTTTATTTTAAATTATTCAAGTGATGATTAGTATTCTGGTCAGGAATCGAATCCGAGTATTTCTGAAGTATTAACCACTGTGCTAATATAGGGCAAGAAGATTCATGGAAAATCCGAGTTGCGCATTTCATAATGTTTCGACCCTTGCCTGAGGAAGGAGAGTTATTCAAAATCAATTGTTCAGTGCACAATGATGATCATTCAGAACATCAAGTATATTATCTACTTATCTCTAATAAAGGACAGAGAGAAAATTAAACTTTGAGATTATGGGCTGGAATTTGTCAAAAGAAAATTGCTTCATAGTAATTTACGGTCATTTGTTAACATATCAGATCCAGTTTTCTGGTTAAAGCGATATGTTGCATGAATACCTAAGCTATCAAGCTTAGTGGATATAGACTCCATAAGATACAAGTATTTTGATTATTGTCCATATGATTTTTCTTAAAGATTTAAGCGCAGTTTGCATGTCCAGCTCTATTAAAAGCTGAAGAGCTTTTGACATTAAGCCCATCAGCACCTCTCGGTCCTACAGCTTTAAAATCAGCAAAACAGCAACATGGCGGGGAGCGAGGTCGCTCTCTCTCCCACACACCAAACGTAAGCATTGATCGCAAAAATCTTCACCAAAGTGTAGAAAATAATTCGTAGATTGTAGTTTAAATAAAAAAAAAACGGTAAATAAATATATATGATTTATAGACAAACTGCTTCCCACTCGACAGATATCACTGCTTGTGAAGATGTTCCGAAGATTACGACAGTCACGCCATGTGGATAAGATAGTAAGAAGAGAGGGACGGAGGGACCAGTGCTTGGAGTTATAGGGGAAAGAAAGATGAGGGGGGATTGTGGATACCCCAATAAAGGGGGAAGGCATGCTCATGAGCTTGCTGTACCAGAAAGCTGTGAGCACTCCCTCTATTTACACGTGAAATCAAATCTTCATCAACAGGAGAGAAGGAGACATCATCATGCCGGATCCGTGTTGTGAAGGTATGGCTACTCACATCATTTCTAGTCTAAAGCGTATTTTCGTGTGATTCAGACGAAATGGAAAAAGATTAATGCGTGAATCATGCACTTTTGATTCATTTTTATGATTATCTCGACGGAGAGTCGATCTCTCGTATTTTACGATATAGACAAAGGAAAATATAATAATAATACTTATTCCTTAATTTTGGCTGTAGTGGTATTGTTCTTATTTTTATTTTCCTTATATACATAACAAAGAACTGAAATTTGCTAATATTTTGTTCATTTATTATTATTATTTTTTTTTATAAAAATTATCACATTCTGTAGAAGAGAAGAGACAGTTATGGATAAAAGAGCCATACATATACAGGATATGTTAATGAGAAGAATGATTCAAATAGATAAATGGAGGAACAAGCACACATCTAAATATTAGTTACTTTTTTTCAAGCAAGATTTAACACAAAATACAACTTCACGGGAGAATACGGACGTATTTGACAATGATATTGTGGGTAGCCATTTATGATCGATCAATACTTGCAGCAGTAAGATGTATATATATATATATATATATATATATATATATATATATATATATATATATATATATATATATATATATATATATATATATATATATATATATATATATATATATATATATTAAGACTTCCTTACAGAAAAAAATGCTGAAAAATTACGTGGTAAAACAGGGGCTTTATATTTTTTCTTCTGGAGAATTTATAACAATTCAGTAGTAAAACAAAAGGTGACATATATTGAAAGGTCAATTGAAGCATTTCCACAAATCATTCCAGCAGGTATATATATGTATGTGTATGTCTATATGTATCAATAATTACTACTTTTGATTCATAACTCTATATACCAAAGCTGTAGTAAAAATAATAATAATAATAATAATAATAATAATAATAATAATCATAATAATAATATTAATAATAATAGTATTATTAATAATAATAATAATAATAATAATAATAATAATAATAATAATAATAATAATAATAATAATAATGATAGCAATAGTTGTGATAATAGTGATAATGAATTAAGTTGACGTAATTCTCTCTCATGTACATGATTTGAAGGGTAGAGAAGGGGAAGGGCTTTCAGTCTTTCTCTTGCTTTTCCTTCCAAATTTATCTTTCATTATATGGCACTGTGTTTATGTGTATGCATGTATGTATGTTCAAGTTTGTATGTGTATGTATATGCAATTAATTACATGCACTTTCCTTTGCTGTATTACTCTCAGATGACAATGATGTGTATGAGTATGCATGTATGCATCTTTATCTGTGGTAAGGTCGAATAACTCCTTTTGCTGAAATGAATACCACAAACTCTCTCTCTCTCTCTCTCTCCTCTCTCTCTCTCTCTCTCTCTCTCTCTCTCTCTCTCTCTCTCTCTCTCTCTCTCTCTCTCTCTCTCTCTCTCTCTCTCTCTCTCCTTGATATATATGACTATGAAGCCCCAGTGGTGTTTCTATTGCTCATCTAATTAATGCATGCATATGTATATGTACCTACTTATTATTCTAACCTGAAAATTGTTAATCTATATCTGCTTCAAATTGTCTGCAGTAGTACTGTTGAAAAGTGAAATGCAACTTAAATGATAGCACTTAACAAGGGCTATTGAAAATATTGTTACAAATATTACTCTTAATTAATAATTGCAGAGTGCTCATCTGCTATTAATGCATGTAAACCATAATATTATTACTCTTAATTAATAATCGCAGAGTGCTCTTCTGCCATCAATCAATTATTACACTATATTTTATTAGTAATTACTTGCTATGATATTTAAAATTAATTGCAAATTCTATTAATATTTTATTTATACATAACCAAATGGATTGTAATGTTTATCAACTGCAATATCACTGGGAGTGCCCATGTGCACATGTTCCCATGTACAGTTATCTGAATAAGAAAAAAAAATACCAGTAGGCCATCTTTATGTCCTCATTAGGGATATCGACTGAACCTCAGATTGAGATTTCGTTAATTAACTTAACCATTGGGCGCCATTTTTCAACTATTATACTACATTAAATAAGAAAAAAAAATCCTTGTACTCATTCATTTTTCATTTAATGTTCATTAAGTGTTGGTCCCTACTGAATAAAATAAAAAAAAAATAATGAGCATCGGTGAGTGCCATTTCAGTTATGAGGAGAGGCTGAGGGAATTAGACTTATCATCACTTGAATCTAGAAGGAAGAGGGGGTTATGGTGACAGTTTTTTCATTTTTTCGTGGTTTTGACAGAGTTGACAGGGAAGCAATGTTTTGATATAGGGTGCTCTAGAACTAATGGTCATAATTTAAAGCTTCGTAAGAAAACTTCTGTGCTCTTCAAATATGTGCTATACCGACAAACTTTGGAATGTGAATGTTCATGGTAGATCACATACTGGAAGAGCACCAAAACTTCAATGCAGGATGTAAGGAAGCATTTTTCTAACATAAGAATAGTCGATGCTTGGAATATGCCAAGCGAGATAGTAGATAATGCTAACTGCATTCATAGTTTTAAGGACAAATATGATAGGTATCATTGAATATATTAATGGAACCAACCAGGAGATGATGAGTTACGAGCACAATTAGATAATTGCAATTAGTTAATCACACATACACGCACACATAAATAAAAAAAAATTTCAGCAACGGCCTTTTTTTATGAAACTGGAACAATTTATAGAGCACTTTATAGAGCACACTTGCTTTAGATAATATCATTTTGAACATCTGACTAGTTTATAAGTGGATAGTACTGTTACAGACATCCTACTCATGTTCTCGATTGCAAAGAACATGTAGCCAACACTCTTGACCTATTTCTTAATTCTAATCCTTCAAACTACTCATATTCTTTGCTTTCCCCTCTTGGAAAATCTGACCACTCTGTGATCACTGTCTCTTCCATTTTTGCTCCCCCTCCATCGATTCCTCCTACTCAACGCTGCCTCCGGCACTCTGAGCGTACCCAACGTGATGATTTGCGTAACTTCCTCTTTGAATCCTGTGGGATGACTACTGCTTTCTGTCCCGCAACCCTGATCATATAGCCCCAAAACCTGCTGAGATCATGAATTCCTGAATGGAGGCATTCATCCTCCTCCTCTGTGAAATCTTTTTCTCCCCCTAATCCTTGATTTGACCGTGCCTGCTCAACGGTTATTCAGGACAGAAATCTGGCACACCGGTCATACTAAACCTCTACTTTTAACTCCCTCTGCTTTTATTGTAGCTTGGAATTGCTGTACTACTCAGATTCGATGGTCTAAAGCTTCCTTTACAAGAAGGAAGGATGATGACCTTAACTCCTCTCCCACTGATAAATGTTTCTGGTCCTTAGCCAAAAACTTCTCCAAAAACTTCTGTAACTCAAGCTTTTCCACTCTCGTTTGCCCTGATGCTTCTATAGCTTGCTCTTCCACTGATAAAGCCACTCTCTTTGGCTCTCATTTTTCTGCCAACTCCTCTGTAAGCAATTCCAGTACACCTGTCCCTCATTCTTTACCCCTCTCTAACCCCATGCCCTCCCTTATCCTTTCTTCATGCAGAGTTCATAAGGTTCTTCGCTCGCTAAAGATGAACAAAGCATGTGGACTCGATGGTATCCCTGCAAGGTTTCTTAAGAAATTTGCAGATGAACTGGATCCCATGTTTTACCATTTTTTTTTCACTTCATTCTCTCAACCAGAACCTATCCCTTATCTTGAGAGCATGCATTAGTGCAACCTGTTCCTAAGGAGGGTGGCCGCTCTTTTCCTTCTAACTACCGTCATATTGCCCCAACCTATGCCAATGCTCAAGTTTTCGAAACTTTGCTCAATTCTCACTTCTTGAAACGTCCTGAATCTCACCGTTTATCTCCGGTCACCAGCACTGCTTCTGGAAGGCAAGATCCACTGGTGACCTCCTGTCCTGTCTTACTCATGTGTGGTCATCTTCTCTGGGGAACTGGTAAAAGGCTTTGTCGTCGCCTTTAATATCTCTAAGACTTTTGATAGTCTGGCATAAGACTCTGTTAGCCAAACTCCCTTCTTATGACTTTACCCTTTCTCTCATTTCTCTGATTTACAGTTTTCCCTCTGACCATTTTATATCTGTGGTTGTTGACGGTGCAACATCTGGTCCATTCCCTGTTACCAGTGGTGTTCCACAGGGCTTTGTTCTTTCACCTACTCTGTTCCTTCTCTTCATCAATGATCCTCTTCAGTCCCCATTCTCCTCTCTTCTTCACGCTTTTGCCGACAATTTTACCCTTCCTATTTCCTCTACCTTTTCTTCTCAGCCTTTATCTGCTACTTGTAATCAGTCTTGTATCACTCTTTCTTCTACTTTCAACTCCGATTTGCAGAGGGTATCTGAGTGGGGCACCCAAAATTTAGTTATATTTAATGCCCCCAAGACACAGTTTCTGGCTATCCCTTTATTGTCTCTTTCTCCTGATAGCCCTTTTGTCTTGGAAATTAACGAAATTACCCTCTTAATTCTATTAACATAATAGGAATCCAGATAGCCTCTAACTTGTCTTGGAGGAATCATATTAACCAAACTTCTAAATTTGCATAAAAAAAAATTGGGTATTCTGTTTCGTTTTCGTCATCAATTTTCCTCTATAAAGGTCTTATCCGTCCCTGCTTAGAACAATGCTCGCACATCTTGGGTGTTTCTTCATATATTGTAAAAATCTCCTCGATAGGGTTGAATATAAGGCAGTGAGATTCATTAATGACCTTTCTCTTACGTTTAATCTAAATTCTCTTTCTCGTTGCCGTAAGATTTCATCCATTTCTCTTTTCTATCACCACTACTTCCATCGCTGCTCTGATGAGTTGGCAAGTTTTTTTTTTTATGATTGTGACACCAGGACGGGCCAAAAAAATAAATAATAAAATAAAACAGCCCTCATCGGGCCTGGGCACGAAGAATACATAAAGAGAAACAGAGATGGAGAGTGTAATGACTTGTCAGATGTGAAGGGATAAAAGATGTGTGATGAATATCCAAGAATATTCAGTGTTGCTGTAGGCATAGAAAAAGAACCGTAACTGAAGGAAGACTTAATATCGAACTGTCCTGGACAGACCTATTTAAGTTGCATCTCTCCCCCACTGCTGAGACAGTGTAACATTCGCCAAGCAGCGTCGTCTCACAAATACTATGTGGAGATTTGTATCTTTCAGATTGGTCGGTGTAGTTAATGCTTCTCTCCATCCACCTCCAGACTCTGAAACTCTCTTCCTACTTTTATCTTTCCTAATTCTTAAAACCTATCTTCCTTTAAAAAAAAAAAAACGGATCTATCGTCATCTCAGGGTCTAATCCTGCCATATTTCCAGGTCCACAGTACTTTGATTATTTTTTCAGCCTGTCTTTTTCCTATTGTATACCATTGCATATCTAAGACTTAGTTAATTTAGAAGCTACAGAGTTCCTCTAGACTTCAATGCCCCAGTCCCCATCATGTAACGTTATATGTTTGAGCTCTAAAACTTGTCTCCTTCCCTCGCAAGCTGATTGACCCTTTTTATCACCTCGGGTCATTGAAACACATATGAAGAGGTGGCGGGCATAGTTCTTGGTCATGCCTCCACCAATAGGCTTTCAAAGAATGGGGAACACCCCGCCAATTTCTGGTCTTGGTTCCTATAAAAGAGAAAGTCACGTGAGACTTCTAGCCTGCACATGGGACATACATGGGCGTGAACTATACGTCAGTATATAATTACTTCATCTCTGCCTTGTCCTTAATTTTTTCTTTTTCTTTGTCTTAATATTTTCTTCGTGCCCGGGCCTTTATTGATTACGACAGCTTTCTTGCCTGTCCCGGTGTCACACTCATGAAAATAAAAATTGTATGGATATGTATCCTTATGTATTGATAGAGACAAGAGTGCTTACTTGGTAACAACAACTATTGAGTGAAAAATCGACATCCAAATTATGTTAAGACTTACAATATTTGCACCATAAAGTAGGATGGCCCATGGCACCAGCAGCCCGTTGCTATACTACAGCTGAAGGATCTGTTGGACACAGATAGGTTGGACTGGGAAATTAGAACTGGATACCCTTCCAAACGCCCCGTGGTGGGCCTAAACATGGGTCTGTCACTTCCCCAGTCGAGTATTCTAATCACCGCATAACGCGGTCCTCTTATAATAATAATAATAATAATATAATAATAATAATAATAATAATAATAATAATAATAATAATAATTATTATTATTATTATTATTATTATTATTATTATTATTATTACTCTTATTATTATTATTATTTCCACGATGATCACTAAGAAAAATCCATGTACAAGAATCAATTAGCAACAATAAAGTATTGTCAATGATCATGCATTGCAGCATGACTCATTGGTCATACAGGAAGTTCCTTGTTCTGAAAATGACAGACAGGAAACGCAAGCACGCATTTTCTACATGCAAGAATGACAGGTTCTTTGAAAGCTGAATTTCATAGGAAATATAAAAATGAAAATATTTTTGCTAGTTCACTCGTGTTCAATAATATAATAGCTATAATGCTTATTTACATGGATTGAAATTATGTTCAACTATTTTGTCATAGGCATATTGAACAATGATATACATTGATGTCATGGGGGGGAGAGTTTCATTATAAGAGAGACTGGAGTTAATGCTTCATGTGTTCCCTATCTGTTCCACAATTAATTCTTGCATATTTTTTCCTCAGTGAACATTACATTAATAATGAAGATAGAAGGAACATATGGGGGCTTTATCAAAATATGACAGACTTTAAAATTCTTGTTCTAAATGTTCCATGTGTGTTTTATAAACTTTTGTTCTAGGTAACAATTCTCTTCTCCAGAAATGATTTTTAGCAAAAGCTTCCTGAAGACTTGGTGATTTCATTTTCTGAAGTTTACAAGCCTCCATCGTTAGGCAGAGTATCTCCTTTATTATAAATCATTAACTTTTTTGGAAAAGCACCGAGGAATAGGAAGACTTTTGCGGTGGTTTCTGTGGACTTACTCTTGGAAAAGGGTATTATAGAATTTTTTTTTTCTTTTAGATTCGCCACTCATGGGTGGAAAGGGTCATTGATGACCCATACTCTTACGGAAGCAGTGCTCCCGAACCTTCATCATTCTCCAAAAACATTCTTTTCATCAGTGTTTATTCAACTGTCTGACGATTTCATTATCCATGTCATAGAAGCAAAACTTGTAGGGAATGATAAACATTTTATGAAGTTTTGCATCCTAAACAGTTAATAAAAATAATACATAACATCAAAGAACAATATTTGTTACATTGTGTAATACCAAATTATTACCAACAGGATCATGTAAGTGTGGGAAGAGCGATTGCTGTAAAGATGGTAAAAGCTGCTGCCATGAAAGCAAGTGCAAGTGTGATAAAACCAAGGATACACAGAAGACATGTAAGAGTACAATATCTTATAATTATACTTTACTATAATGCAGAACTCTCTAGAGTATATTCTACAGTTTATATTTGGCATAACCAACTCGTGATAAGGAGAGATTTGTGGCATTCCTCCTGTGGTAAGCTCCCTAGTCATCTCAGGTGACAAAAAACTACACCACTGGATGTTGGGTGGCAGTGTTGGAGCAATGGGTCCACCATGACCCGTTCCACCCATCCGTGGGTGGAGAATCTAAAAAAAAAAAAAAAAAAGTGCTGGAGCTATAGGTCCCCCTTGACCCGTTCCACCCATCCGTGGGTGGAGAATCTAAAGAAAAAAAAAAGCGTTTGAGCAGTACCCTCACAAGATCATGCGTCAGTATGGGAGAACTATAAACCCTGCAAGTTTCAAGAAGAAAATGACACCTAAAATGCAATTGGCAGAGCTAATATCAAGTAGTCCTAATAAATTCAACTTGATAAAATATATTTACAGTATATTCCTGTCAAAACTTAGATTAAAGTTAAAAGATAAGCAGCTTCCTCCAAATGTAAACTTACATGACCAGTATTTAAGAAAACTTCTTACAAAAAATGCACATATGCGTTTAAAAGTGTAAGCAGAATCTGTCCTTCATATTATATTCATCATCCTATTTTTCTTTTAACACAGGCGGCGACGACTGCAAATGTAAGGATGCTGACGGGAAATGCCAGTGTGGCGAAAAATGTTTATGCTGATCTGTTGCTACCATCTCAACAAGATCTAGTATCATGCAATTGGATATTTGTAAAAAAAATTCGTATTTGGTATTTAAAAAATAGAAAACAGTCCACTTAAGCCGACTGTAGAGACTTGTTACGGAAGTAAATAAGGAAGTGGCAAATACAAATCAAAACTATAAGAGAGAAGCTTTTAGTGGCTTACTTTGTAGCTCTTCTCAGTTTACTTCCGAATAAGCTGCCATGTATACAACATAAATATATAAAATTCCTAGTTAGAATATTTGCTACATTTGATATGCTATATCAACACAACTGGGACCATGGTTTTTAACAATAGCTAGAGTAACAGAATTAATTGTATAAGTCTTTCATAAAACATTAGTTGAATAGAAATTTACATATCAAGAGTTGAAAATAAAGAAATTTAGCATATGAAGTTTGTTTTCCTATATCACTGAACACTTGTCTGGGAAGAATAATTATTGCACAGGTGAAGATATAAGATACTGTCGAGTATGAAGGTGATGGCTTTATCAATTACTTACTAGATTCTTAATATCATTGAGATTCGATCAATACTGGACAACTTCTTCACTTTATAATGTATATGCGTATAAGCAACAAGGATCTTCTGCTAGAAGAACTCCCACAACAATCCTAGTTAGTTTATATATATATATATATATATATATATATATATATATATATATATATATATATATATATATATATATATATATATATATATATATATATATATATATATATATATATATATATATATATATATATATATATATGAATGATTATGGATACGTAAGGATATTGAAAGAAATTTTGAGATCCTTAGTAAATTCTACTTTCAAGTTTATTTTTTATCCTCAGAGGAATCTGATTAGTACAAACGAATATATATATATATATATATATATATATATATATATATATATATATATATATATATATATATATATATATATATATATATATATATATATATATATACAAACAGAAAACAGGAGAAAGAAAGGAAATTAGTAACCCATCATCGGAAGTCAAGTCTAAGACCATACCACCATATGTTTCATTAGTTTATTGGGGTGTGGATACCGAGTAAATAAGATATGGTCAATGGTAGGAGGAAACGGGAACATATCAAGCTGCTAAAAATAGTAATAACAATGACTTACGGTGTCTATTTTTAAATGTTTACAAATGATGCAAAATTGTGAAGAAAATAAAAGACGAAAACAATGGTAGAGAACTTCAGGAAGACCTAAACAGTCTGCATGAGTGGTCAGAAAAGTGGTTTCTGAAGATTAATACTTCAGAGTGCAAGGTAATGAGAATGGACACGAGTGCAAGAACGTCAACTTTAGGTACTAAATGGCAGGCGTGGAACTTCAAGAGGCAGAGAACGAGAGAGGTCTAGGGGTCACATAGGCAGATTTGTCTCCAGAAATGCATACGAATGCATTTGCTTTCTTAGCAAAAGTATGGATAGCCTTTAAGCATATAGACAAGGAATTGTTCCAAATTAATTACATATCTTTTGTGAGGCCAAAGCTTGAAAATGCAGCACCCTTTTGGACTCCCAACTTGAAAAACACATGAAGAAATTGGACTAAGTTTAAAGATATACTAAGAAACTGGTGACAGACACACGTAATCTCAGGTATGAGGAGAAGCTAAGGAAGTTAGACTTACTATGACTTGAAGCTAGAAGGAAGAGGAAGGATATGGTGACGGTTTTTAAATTCCTACATGGGTGTGACAGAGTGAACAGGGAGCAATATTTTTACATGGTTGGCTCTAGAACTAGCGGTCGTAGTTTTTTTTCATTTTTTCTTTTTTAACTTCTTTGCAGGATGTAAGGATGTACTTATTTAGTTAATGAATAGTTGATGATTGGAATTCGCTAAGCGAGGAAGTAGTTAATACCTACTGTATTCATATATTTAAGGAAAAGAATGATAAGTATCCCTAAGTATAAAAATGAAACTGATCGGGAGACGGGAATAAGAGAAAATAGTAGCTGCATACCATCCACCAAATTAAGAATAATTAATGCCAGTGAGAAATGGTTCAAGCATGAGTGTAAGAGAGCTAAGAAGTGGAGAGACTTATGCTGGAACAGGTATTAGAGGAAACAAAGCATGAAACGAGCAAAAAATAATTACCTAAGTAAGAGGAGGGAAATAGAGAGGGATATTAACAGGAAGTTACATAATATCCCTAACTTTTCCACAGATTTTTCAGGAAAAAAATTAACGTCAAAGAACAAGTTTTAATGTTAATGTTAAAGAGAAAATCAACTTAGCACGAGGGTCTGACCCTCTCTTTTTATCTCTTACTTTATTTAATTTTCGTGCTTTTCCCTCCAATTCCCTTATATCCTTAATCCCCTCTCATTTTTCCCCTCCTATCCTATCCCATCCTAAAAAAAAAAAAAAAAAAATGTTGAAGAGGGTAGATGGAAGCATTACTGAGACAGATCAAGAGATCTGCAGAGAACTGAACAAGAAGTTTCAGTCGGTATTACAAAAGAAATACTCCATCCTCTCAGACTGCAGAGATAAGAGATCATGCGCTGATTTTAGAGAACATTGTTTTTACAGCTCCCCGCACTGGGGGGTTGGGGCCTGTGCCTGCTGGCGACCGCCCTATGGGTCCTCCATGACCCGTTTCACCCATCCGTGGGTGGAGAATCTAAAATAACAGACTTATATAAAACGTTGATGAGGTGAGATACTCATAAAGCTATGGGGCTGATGATACATCACCCTTACGTACTTAAGAAGTGTGCTAAACCGTCATTGGTGGTTCCATCCATAATATCAGAAAAGTTGCTGGAATCTAGGGAGATTCCAAGATACTGGAAACTACTGAATGGAGAGAAATAGCTCTAAAGGAGAGGCCTATTTCATTTACCATAGTTTGCAAAGTTATGAAAAAAGATTACTAATAAAACGCATATCACTTCACTTGGAATGTTTCCATTTTTGTCTGTGAAACAATATAAGAAAGCTCAGGTAATGGCAAGAATAGGTGTAAATTGGACCCGGATTATGGAAAACACATTTGAAGGATTTTACTTTGAGTTAGTGTATACTGTTCTGTGATTACAAATAATGTCCAGCATTTAAAAAAAATGTCAAGTTAGCTATATGGATTTATATATTGTAAAAAAAAGTAGAACACGGGGTCTGCAACTTACGACAACCCAAGTTCGCTACCAAGACTTGGAATATTTAATTATTTTCTTGCTTAAAAATCGAGTAACGTAGAGATATACAATACAGTTAAGAATAATAATAATAATAATAATAATAATAATAATAATAATAATAATAATAATAATAATAATAATAATAATAATAATAACAATAATAATAATAATAATAATAATAATAATAATAATAATAATAATAATAATAATAATAATAATAATAATAATAATAATAATAATAATAATAATAATAATAATAATAATAATAATAATAATAATAACCTCATTGCTGCAATATTAATTATGATAATATCAATGTAGTACGATATTAACATTTCTTTCAAATAATTAATCATATTCACAGATATAAAAAGAATGACAATATCTATTAAAGCTAACCATGAAATAAAAACGTCTTGGGTGAGAGGATGGGAGAGATGTTGAAAGAAAATGGAAAAGCCAGGGCTATAGACTACGGGTAACCTGTGCAGATTGCGACATAATTTATATATTTTTTATTTATTTACTTTCTCTTTTATTATTAACTATGTGCAATAAAGGTTAAACAAAGATCGAGAAATATGATGTAAAGAAGATATACTGTTCATTTTTACTACACTATGGTTTCTATCCACAATTATCCCGTGAATTTGATGATCTGACTTATGCCAGATTCGCTTTATGACGGACCATTCAGAACTGAACCTATAGGTAGCTGCAAGCAGGAAATGGAAAAATATTGTTAAAATATTCAAGAATTTTAATTCTTACCGTCTTTATCTTTCATACGTATTCAGAGACATGAGTTTTACATGGCCATTTTAACATGGTTTATATTGGCGTTGTAAAAAAAAAAAAAATGGATACTACATTGGTTTGTTATCCACGTGTCATGAATCTACTTTGGCATGCGATCTACACTTTATCTTGTGGTCTATAACCTAACCTAACCTAACCTAACCTCTATTTAACATTTTTAGCCGATGTACGTGTTGTTTATTGCTAGAATATCTACAGTGTAGATGCTTTTTCCTTGCAGTTAACAAGCCAAAGTAGCACCAAAAAAAAAAAAAAAAAAAAAAACGATTCTTTACGTGAGCTCCCCCTAGATAATACTCAGTATAGTGTAGCCATGTGGAAAGGAATTCTTCATTGTAATGCTATAAATGGGGGGGGGGGGAGTATTCCTTGCCTGTTGTAAGATCTGACTGACGGAGATGGATGAGTAAAGTGATGCAAGACATCCCTCACTAAGGTTTGTGTGTGTGTGAGTGGTTTTTTTCTTTACACAAGGTATCTTATAAGAGGTTTTTCATTATATATTTTTTATGGACCCATTCTGCTATCTTCTTTAAGAAATTTCATCTAGGCATAAATAGATTTTAGTCTATCAGACTTTTATGTTGAATTTTTAAGATTTTATTGGCATGATGCCAGTATAGTAGTACTGACATTTACGATATTATGTAATTTGATTTTCATATCTTCACTTTTTTCCTTTTCCTCAACAAGTTGTTTTCCCTGCTGGAGCCATCTGGTTTATGTTCTTAGACTTTTCCCACCTTGGTTTGTTACTTGACTTTTGATAGTAATAATGATAATAGTATAGCCTCAAGGTGGATTTTTTTTTTTTTTTTTTTTTTTTTTTTTTGTAGGTGCCGGTGCCAAGAAGGACGACAAGGTTCATTTGTTGGGACAGAGTCTACCTCGTCTGTCGTCAGATCAGAAAGATTGCGTGGCGAGAGACAAAAAAATATGCCATGGAGCAATCCATTCGTCTGGTTCTGATGAAGCATAGACTCGCCCCTCAACACAGGTGTGTGACACCCTTTTTATACATGGTACTCTCTGTCAAGTGATTGGGGTAAATGAATGTTCTGGTGAATGTGTGTGCTTTGACTCAGCCAACCCCTTTACAAGGAGGAGTGTGCCAGTGTGTATGTGGCTATATATAATATATATATATATATATATATATATATATATATATATATATATATATATATATATATATATATATATATATATATATATTATATATATACATATATATATATATATATATATATATATATATATATATATATATATATATATATATATATATATATACATGTATGTATATATATATATATATATATATATATATATATATATATATATATATATATATATATATATATATATATATATATATATATATATATATATATATATATATATACATGTATGTATATATATATATATATATATATATATATATATATATATATATATATATATATATATATATATATATATATATATATATATATATATATATACATGTATATATATATATATATATATATATATATATATATATATATATATATATATATATATATATATATATATATATATATATATATATATATATATATATATATATATATATATATATATATATATATATATATATATATATATACATACATATATATATATATATATATATATATATATATATATATATATATATATATATATATATATATATATATATATATATATATATATATATATATATA
>JAXCGZ010017095.1:7500-35000 GCA_037179515.1 Halocaridina rubra | reverse complement strand
CCACTACTAATGATAATAATATTAATAATAATAATAATAATAATAATAATAATAATAATAATAATAATAATAATAATAATAATAATAATAATAATAATAATAATAATAATAATAATAATAATAATAATAATAATAATAATAATAATTATAAACAATAATAACACTAATAATACCCAGGGTTTAAACAACTTAAAATATTAACCAAAATAATAATTTTAGCACTGTAAAATATTGGAATATAGGCAACTGTATGTTTATAAAGAAAGCAACGAATAGCTATAATGGATCTCTCTCTCTCTCTCTCTCTCTCTCTCTCTCTCTCTCTCTCTCTCTCTCTCTCTCTCTCTCTCTCTCTCTCTCTCTCTCTCTCACACACACACACACACACACACACACACACTTAGAAGGAAGGGAACAGAGGGTTAGAGTAAGACACTCAGTGTCTGAATGGAGAAGAGTTAGTAGAGGAGTTCCACAGGGTTCAGTTTTAGGGCCACTTTTGTTCCTTGTATATGTAAATGATCTACCAGAGTCTGTAAATTCATTCATGAATATGTTTGCAGATGATGCAAAGATTGTGAAGAAAGTAAAAAACGAGAACAATGGTAGAGAACTTCAGGAGGATCTAAATAATCTGCATGAGTGGTCAGAAAAGTGGCTAATGAAATTCAATACTTCAAAATGTAAGGTAATGAGAATGGGTACAAGTGCAAGAAGGCCCAAGCTTGACTACTCGGTGGCTGGAGTGCAACTTCAGGAGACAGAAAATGAGAGAGATCTAGGAGTAAACATACTGGCAGATTTGTCTCCAGAAATACATATAAATGGCATAGTAAGGGCAGCATATGCATTCTTATCAAATGTAAGGGTAGCCTTCAGGCACATGGACAAGGAAATGTTCAGAAATATTTATGTAAGCTATGTGAGGCCAAAACTCGAATATGCAGCCCCCTTTTGGAATCCGCACTTGAAAAAGCACATAGCTAACCTTGAAAAAGTTCAAAGACATGCCACGAAACTGGTGCCAGAAATACGCAATCTCAGTTATGATGAGAGGCTGAGGGAATTAGACTTACCATCACTCGAAGCTAGAAGAGTGAGGGGGGATATGGTGACAGTCTTTAAATTCCTTCATGGTTATGATAGAGTGGATAGGGATGGATATTTTGATATGGCTGGCTCTAGAACTAGAGGTCATAGTTTGAAGCTTCGTAATAAAAGTTCTTTGCAGGATGTAAGGAAATACTTTTTCAGTGTAAGAGTAGCTGATAATTGGAATTGGCTAAGCGAGGAGGTAGTTAATGCTATCTCAATCCATAGTTTTAAGGACAGGTATGATAAGTATGACTAAGTATAAAATGGAACCGATGAGGAGACGGGAAGATACGAGCTTTGGGCTCTTTCCCGTAAACACAATTAGGTAATCACTCACACACACACACACACACACACACACACACACACACACACACACACACACACACACACACACACACACACACGAAGAAACACAAACTACTTTATATAAATTAGAATATTACCAGCGAATAAGAGTATATACATAACTGTACAATACTGAGAAGCTAGGAGTATATAAATTACTCTCTCTCTCTCTCTCTCTCTCTCTCTCTCTCTCCTCTCTCTCTCTCTCTCTCTCTCTCTCTCTCTCTCTCTCTCTCTCAGGTTTGAATGACATCCCTCGCTTGTATGAAAGACATCCAACATGTATGTGTGTAATTACTGGAGTATTCTGAATGTCGGATTGCAGATTGCTTGTATTATTCGACGTTCTGATAATGGTCACTATTTTAGCCGTAAATGGACACATCTCATTTCATACAGAAGAGAATGATGGTTAGTTTACGATATTTCTCATAGGTTATGTAACTATTATATCGGGAAGTCATTTGCAAGGTTTTTTTTTTTTTTTTTTGATGTACGATGAATGTGAAGGTATCGTTGTTTTCATAGTGCTTGCTTGATGCTGGAAACACACACACACGCACACACACACACACACACACACACACACACACACACACACACACACACACACACACACACACACACACACACACACACACACACACACACAGTCAAAGGCTTAAAAAGAATAAACCCCCAAAGACGATTATCAGTATCTTATAATCTATCTTTAATAAGACTTTCTGAAATGGGAAAGCGTGGAGAAACAGAGAAAAGGAAGGCCTGATGATGGACTAAGGGGGACATGAGCCATTCCACAGAGGGACCGATTATGGGGGATATTAACGGTCACATGGAGGGAGTAATGAGGGGGAAAGGGGACTAACCATTCCAAGGAGGGAATAATGATGAGGGAATGCGAACAGGAACGGTCCGACGGATGGAGTGATGATGTGAAAGGGGGAACAGAAAAGGTTCACGGAGGGACTGATGATGGTGTAAAGGGGGACAGGATCTGGAAAGGAACCTCCAAGAAAGGGACTGACGACATGGGAAGGAGGACAAGATGATGATTGTGAAAGGGGGGGGATAGAAATGGTTCCATGGAGGAAGTGATGATGGAAAAAGGGAGAGGGGAACAGTCCCAAGGAGGAGCTGTCGATGTTGGAAGGGGGAGAACCTACGTAGGGACTGGTGAGGGGGAGGGGGAGGGGGATTATTCAGCATTATATCTAACCGAAGTCTACAATCAAACCCGCCATTTTCGGGAGATGGATTGAGTTTTAATCAAGTATTCTCTGTCCCTGATCACCTCTGGAGACTCACGCAGGGATATGGGAGGGGGGAAAGTGGTGCTAAGGGGCAGGGGGAGGTTGCAAAGGACGGGCAAGAGACGAGTGTTAAGATGTGTTGCAGGTAGACAGAGAGAGAGAGAGAGAGAGAGAGAGAGAGAGAGAGAGAGAGAGAGAGAGAGAGAGGAGAGAGAGAGAGAGAGAGAGAGAGAGGAGAATATTGATGTATAAAATACGTATATGCTACATGTAAAGTATAGGCACCCCACAATACCTAAGTAATTAATACTTCTATAATGGATTCAGTTGTGTTATTAAGATTTGAGGATAAGAACCATAACCCCCATTTGCTGTTTTATGACCAATTACTCCCTCAATAATAATAATAATAATAATAATAATAATAATAATAATAATAAAAAAAAAAATAAATATATATATATATATATATATATATATATATATATATATATATATATATATATATATATATATATATCACTTTGCTACTCTTTGCGGACGTCCTATATGGTTAGTGTCTATTATGCACCATATGTTTAGTCACACTTAGTCCCCGTTCAAATAAGGGTGGATACAAACTGAGCAGGGAGATAAAAGCAGGATGTCCATCATAACGCTTCTTGGTGTGATCGAACCTACACTATTCACTTGCGCACTCTACCACTGAGCTGTCTCTATACAATTAATACAATAACCAATCATTACATGAGTCAATATCTAAATATTCTTATATGGTTATTAACTGCATCAAATGATATAAAAAACAGATTGAAAATAAATGCGCTTCCAATATCATATCAAATAGGTTAACAGATAATCAAGGGAAAGAGCAAGTTGTAAAACATAAACATATTTCTTTTTAAATATTATTAATGGAAATCTATTTACCTTACTTCTTGCTCAGTAGGTGCAGGACACGATTGAACTGATTATAACAATGCTTTTGTAAAGGCAAAAACTCCTTCATAACACGTAAACCTGAACCTGTCTTCTGGGTCTACATAGTGATCAACAAGACGCAAACTGAATATGCCAATGCTTTTGTAAAGGCATAAACTCCTTCATAACACTTGAAACTGAACCTATCTTCTGGGTCTACATAGTGATCAACTAGACCCAAAGTGACTCTAAAAATGCTTTTGTAAAGGCAAAAACGCCTTCATAACACGTGAAGCTGAGCCTGTCTTCTGAGTCTACATAGTGATCAACAAGAGGCAGCTATAGCTGCGTCTTGTCGTTCACTGTAGACCTAGAAGACAGGTTCAGGTTCACGTCTTATGAAGGAGTTTTTGCCTTTACAAAAGCATTGGTATAGTCAGTTTGCGTCTTGTTGATCACTATGTAGACCCAGAAGACAGGTTCAGGTTCACGTCTTATGAAGGAGTTTTTGCCTTTACAAAAGCATTGGTATAGTCAGTCTGTTTCTTGTTGATCACTATGTAGACCAAGAAGAAGGTTCAGGTTCACGTCTTATGAAGGAGTTTTTGCCTTTACAAAAGCATTGGTATAGTCAGTTTGTTTCTTGTTGATCACTATGTAGACCCAGAAGAAGGTTCAGGTTCACGTCTTATGAAGGAGTTTTTGCCTTTACAAAAGCATTGGTATAGTCAGTTTGTGTTCTGTTGATCACTATGTAGACCCAAAAGACAGGTTCAGGTTCACGTGTTATGAAGGAGTTTTTGCCTTTACAAAAGCATTGGTATAGTCACTTTGGGTCTAGTTGATCACTATGTGGACCCAGAAGATAGGTTCAGGTTCACGTGTTATGAAGGAGTTTTTGCCTTTACAAAAGCATTGGTATAGTCAGTTTGTTTCTTGTTGATCACTATGTAGACCCAGAAGATAGGTTCAGGTTCACGTCTTATGAAGGAGTTTTTGCCTTTACAAAAGCATTGGTATAGTCAGTTTGCGTCTTGTTGATCACTATGTAGACCCAAAAGACAGGTTCAGGTTCACGTCTTATGAAGGAGTTTTTGCCTTTACAAAAGCATTGGTATAGTCAGTTTGTGTTTTGTTGATCACTATGCAGACCCAAAAGACAGGTCCAGGTTCACGTGTTATGAAGGATTTTTTGCCTCTACAAAGGCATTGGTATAGTCACCTTGGGTCTAGTTGATCACTATGTAGACCCAGAAGATAGGTTCAGGTTCACGTGTTATGAAGGAGTTTTTGCCTTTACAAAAGCATTGGTATAGTCAGTTTGCGTCTTGTTGAGGACTATGTAGACCCAGAAGACAGGTTCAGGTTCACCTGTTATGAAGGAGTTTTTGCCCTTACAAAAGCATTGGTATAGTCAGCTCAATCGTGTCCTGCACCTACTGAACAAGAAGTAAGGAAATTAAATTTCCATTAATAATATTTAAATAAAAATATGTGTATATTTTACAACTTGCTCTCCACTTGATTAGTTGTTAATATGCTGATGACTTTGGATTAATTTTTTCGTCATTCATTAAATATTATCAATGAAACAAGGCACACTTCCTTTCGCTTCGGTGGTTTAAGGTATTCTGGCAGTTTCAGTCGCCATGGTTGGACTCCAGCAGAGATTCTACTATTCGAGTTTGACATATTTTGCTCTTCTCTTTGAAGAAAAAGTTAAATTTGAAACGTAAATGTTTTATTTTTCATACTTTTAATATTGATATTTGTTCCTCTAATTATTATTATGATTTCTTTGTAAAATGCAAAATAGAAATTGTTGGAGTTACTTACCAATGGTAATGTAGTTTTACAAAATATATAATAAATAAATATATAAATAAATAAATAAATAAAAAAGAAAGAAAGAAAGGAAGAAATAATACTTTTGGCAAAGTATGATGATAAAAAACTAGCATACAAATTTATCATAAGATGAATAAACCACTATCATTGTCTCAAAGGCCCGATTTCTTAAACAGCGTAAATCTAGGATACCATATTGTTAGTTAGCTAGACACACACAAAGGATTTCATAAACGTATCTGACGCAGTTGTGTGTTGGCTAGGATCCCCCCTTGGGGGAATCCTAGCCATACACAGAACCGTGTCTAGATGCGTTTAGGAAATCTATTTGTGTGTGTCTAGCTAAGTAACAATATGGTATCCTAGATTTACGCTGTTTAAGAAATCGGGCCAAAGTCACAAGAAAGGTTATGGGACAAATAAAAACACCATTAGTCAGAATCACAGTTTAATTATCAATATGTACAAGAACATTTTTCTTTTTTTTGCAAAATGGGAATTATAACCAAAGCATAGGTGGTGGTGGGTGTTCTGGGCTCTCAAAAGGAGTCTGAGCAGAGAGGCAAACACAAAAATCTTTGAAAATCGTCGTATCTCCTCCTCTTCTCCCCCCCCCCCACTTGGCTTATTTCAATATGGACATATGAGGTATAACTGTATGGGTTATTTCACTTGCTAAAATTGGTTCTATTAATTAAAGAATAGATTCATGGGCTCCTTATTTTATTTATAATTATAAAGACTACTCAGTCTACTTTGAAAGAGATAAATGAAAGAAAGTACAAAACAAAAGGGTAAAAGCAGTAGGTGCAGATTTCTACGTCTGGCACTGCACTGGCCTCTATCGAGTTTCTGGGAAAGGAATGGGGACGGGACCAAGATGCTTTTAGCGTTATTCACCATTTCCTGATTAATTAATCTTTATTTTTCCTGATTGATTAATCCAATTTATCTTTATTTATTCTGATTGATTTATCGAATTTATATTTTATTTTCTTGTTCAAATGGACAAATGACCATAGAAATTTGAAACCACATAACATCCAAGCTTTCTCCGGGATAAACACAGCCCGGTGCCAGCAGTCATGGTTACCGAGCTGCTTGTATTCGGTTTTTCTCTTATCTTTACATATCCATACCACGCAAATTATCATAATATTTTGTTATCAGTTAGGGCAGTTCTGGTTCATACTAATGCCATACCGGTATCTTGACTCTCAGGGAATAAATATTTAACAAAAGAAAGATGAAAATACCTAAGTTTCGCATATAACTTCAAAAACCTTATCACTTTTTTTTTTTCAGTTTTCTTTATTCATTTATCGATACAGCTGTTGTAAATTTATACCAACAAACTTCTAAAGGAGAGTGATTTCTACATAAGCAGGTAGTTAGAAAAAAAATACAAAGCACCATTTTATGTGTTAGAACTAGTCCCCATTCAAATGGGGACTGGTGTGAAGCCGGGGGATTAGGGCTACTTGCCCTTCCAAATGCTCTATGGAAGGGATCAAACCTGCGGTTGTCACTTCTAGACCAATGTGGTCTACCACTGAGGTACCCTAATCATAAAAAAAAATAACTAATATATATATATATATATATATATATATATATATATATATATATATATATATATATATATATATATATATATATATATATATATATATATATATATATATATATATATACTATATATATATATATATATATCAGTAAATGGCGAACCCAATCTAATCTAAAAATGAAATAAAAACAAGAGAGATAAATTACATTTTCAGAAGTAGGATCCACACTCCAGCGACTCTTATTTATCTTATACATTCAATTGTTCATATGCAATTGTGTACGTACAAATTCATAGAGGATATTTATGTTCTTGAATGACAAACACATAAAGGATTAGATTCCATTAAGAGAAGTACGGTATAATAATAATAATAATAATAATAATAATAATAAGAGTAATAATAATAATAATAATAATAATAATAATAATAAATAATAATAATAATAATAATAATAATAATAATAATAATAATAGATAATAATAATAATAATAATATGGGCTTTTAACCAGAACTATTACTTCTACTTCTTACTACTGTTACTGCTACTCCTACTACTTCTGGAACTAATTAATTATTAACATAAAAATAAGGAAAAACTCAAATAAGCTTCAAAATGGGAGAATAAAATCTCGATATATAATAAAGCAATAAATAAATAAATAAATAAAGAAATGAATGAATAAGTAAATAAATAAATAAATAAAGAATTTACAACAAATAAATAACTTTCACAAATATACAATAAGAATGACTGGAAACAAACAAACAAACAAACAAACAAATAAACAAGTTATGAAAATATGAATTATGCAACAAAATAATTATCTGGAGATAATTTACAGACACTTTTATATTTACTTTTCATGGGTGACCAGAATGATTTTCTATACAAGGTCATGACCTTTTTTGACCTGTGTGAGAGCCAAGATACCAGAATGTTCTGCATTTGTATTATCAAATTTTTTAATATCCAAATTTTCCTTAATTTAGCCTATGAGAGCATATTATTTTGTACATAAGATTAAAAAAAATTATATTAAAGATATTTTTAATATTATTATTTTTTTTTTATCTAAGTTTTACCTGCTCTGTAAATATATTATTAAGTAGTAAAATTAGATTAAATACTATTAGTACATTATAGGAAATATCTGCTAAAAGTATTTTAACTTTTCTATGAAAAAAAAATATGTGCGTTATTAAATAAATTTACATAAAATTTTTAATTATTAATTATTAATCATTAATTATTATTATTTATTTAATTGGTCTGAGAAAATATAATTACACTCACACCAGCGTTTTCTTTTCTTTTTTTTAATCTTTTTTTTTTAAAGTTTTTTTTTTTCATTAACGCGTTTATGTTTTCTTGCAATTCCATGTGTAGAAGAGAACAGCCAAGCATTCAAAATAGCCATAGGAATGAAAGTTAAATCTTAAAATGCAATTATATACATTATTAATAATCATAAAAACTATACCAATGCAAGAGAAAAACTCCAATATTTCATCTCTGGCATGGCATTTTCTCCTCCTCCTCCTCCTCCTTCTCCTCCTCCTCCTCCTACTTCTTCTTCTTCATTTTTTGATTATGGAATACATGCCTTGAATCTATGAGGATTGGGAATCGATTCATAAAGTGTCATAGTATACATATGTAACCATATGCAAGAGCTGCATACATATATGCATGCACCATATATGTGTGAGCAAATAGAAATGCATTCATTAACAAGTATACGTATATTCATACGTATGTGTACCAAGGCGAACAGAAATAGAGTTAATTACAAGTTATTATCATCATTGATTTAGCTACAGGAATTAAATGATGCTCAATACATTTGGTCTATTGGAAAAATGTGTCAATCTCAAAAATAGAAAATAAAGAAATCTCTAATTTTGTGAAGGTATGAGAGTTTTGGGGGATTTTTAGCTTAACAATATATTTTCTAAATAAATATAGGTATCAGCGTTTTACCTGCAAGATTAATAATAAGAATGAAATATCTTTGAACTATATAATCAAAATCACATTAAAATAATTCTTGTATCCAATAAGTTTGAAAATATTAATTATACAACAAAATAATTATCTGGAGATAATTTACAGACACTTTTATATTTACTTTTCGTGAGTGACCAGAATGATTTTCTATACAAGCTTGAGAAACTTATTTCAAGTTATTTAAATTTTCGAAATAAATTTTGAGGTTGCATTTAGCTGAAAACGAATGGGATAAAATTACAACAATTGTGTGACGTCTCTCTGTTCACAGAGTTCAGAATTAAATGCGTTAATAATGATCATATGAGAATGATATTTATATTAAATGAGTCCCTGAAAGACGATTATTTCTAATATTTTAAAGGGTCATTCACCAGTACCATATATTCAAGGCATGTTGGTTTAACTGGAGAAAGTATACAGCTACAATCCTCAGTTAAAAATACAATTTACAATAGGTACAATATAATCAGCCACTGAGAAAAATATTGAATGCACGTGTTTGTAAATTGTTTCATAATGTTCGCATATGTTAAATAAATCTTTGTAATTGTATGGAAAAATATTGTATGGACGTATGTGTAAATAGTTTGATTCTGTTCACTTATGCAAAATAAACCTTTGCAAATGTAGAATGTTTGTTTTGTTTTTGTGTTCAGAATGTGTCAGGTATGGAACGTGTATTTTCAGCCAGGACTGAAAACTTTATGAAATGTCGAATAGCACGTGACTTCAGAGTAATATGCACTTCTTAATAGAAAAAAAAATTCCAAAGCTCGGGTCAAAGTGTAATGAATCTAAAGGGCAATGCTCCTGTCTCCTCTGTGATATATCTATCCACTTTCACTGACCACTATCCAGGAAAACCATTGTTCTCAGCTTCTGCTGCGGTCGTTAATCGCGTATTATACGCGAACATTTGATCTTCTTTGAGACCCATCTTCCTAAGGCCAGCGTACTTTTTGTTGGTCACTTTGTATATCGTTCACACACTCGCAATATTTGAGTGAAGTGGAATATCCCCCATTCTCTCTAACCAGCTCTGTTTCAAATGCACCTATCGTAATAGTTCTTTGTGTAAAGTGATAATTTGTTATCTCTCTTAAAAACTCATGACTAGAACGATACGTAGTTCTGTGTATGAACTGAAAGAAATATTGACCTCCAAAGCTGGATGAGGTGAATCGTAAAGCAACACTAACTGCAAAAATCTGCACAGTTTTACCAGTTTCACTTGTACTGATATCTTTTATAATTTATTAAACTTTTTTTTCTTAAAAGATAACATTGCATGTTTAATTTTTTTAGTGAGTTACTTCAATGATTTACTAAAATGTAATGGATACATAATTATACGAGTCCTTAAAGCTTTGCATCCAGTACTAACTTCTCTGGCTGTGCCATATTGTTGGCACTATGCCTGGCACTCGAAAGTCTACATTTCTACTTTTTCTTCATATTTCTCAACAATCATCATGTACTTTTCTTGCCTTCAAGTATATCAGTAAATATGAACTGTCTTCATTACGTCATATGTACACATACAAAGATATAAATTTCACATTCACCAATATCGAACAGTTATATAAAGAGTTCAGAACTTTCATTAGAAACTTTCATGACTGTGGGATTACCACAAGACTGTAATTTTACACCTCATGTTTGAAGCACCATATTAGAGTTTTGGATCCATAATTTTTGCTTAAACATCAGGTTCGAGCTGTTGTTAGGTCCAGGTTACTTAATATCCTCAGACCAAAGCACATTTATACCATAACCAATCAGGAAATAGATGCTTATCTATAAATTAGCACATTTTAGAGAGGTTAATGTGCTTTGTACAATATTAATCACCAGTAACACAGGAGAAAACTCGCTCATTGACATCTGTCATGAACTTGGGCTTGATCTCACTACATTTTATTTTCCAAAGACAAAATTTGTAGTGGTGTTTATTTCAGGATTTTCGAGGTCCTTATAGGAGTTTTCTCAAACAGAAGTGATTCATTTACCAAAATATGACAGAAGTCGTTATGAAGTGGCGTTGCACTTCAATTCTAAAGACTTTGGAGGCTGAACATAACTTCGTGCTAAAAACTGGGAACTACTGAAAAAGAAGTCCCAAAAAAGGAAAGCACATTTCTAAAATGCATTTGTATTTTTACAGTGTAGCTGAGAAAGTCTTTCCTGATATTAAGATAATACCCTGATAAATTTCGCCAAACCCAAGTTTTCCATAACTATCCAGAAAACCTCTGAGAGTTGCAACTGTCAGTTGCCATCATCTAACTGGAGCTGAACAATGTCATGACAGTATCTGCTGCAGGCCTGACGTCGAATGGTAAGACTTTGTAAGCTACTGCTGTGTGATGAAATGAGTTAGCAATAAAATACACTGTTGACAGCAGGCAAAATGTAACTGATAATCAGCAAAGTCAATCCATGGAGTCGGTCACAATCAGTTACTGTGGCATCTGGCTTATGACTGAGCCAGGAGAGATGGATCCGTTGTTTGTCATAAGCACTTGCTGTGGTACTTGGCTCATGACTGAGCCAGGAGAGGTGGATCCGCTGTCGGTCACAATCAGTTGCTGTGGTATCTGGCTCATGACTGAGCCAGGAGAGGTGCATCCGTTGTCGGTCACAATCAGTTGCTGTGGTATCTGGCTCATGACTGAACCAGGAGAGGTGGATCCATTGTCGGTCACAATTAGTTGCTGTGGTATCTGGCTCATGACTGAGCCAGGAGAGGTGGATCCGTTGTCACTTCTGTTGGACTCCCACACAGTCCAGGTTCCTCCTCCTTCTCCCTAAAATGAGAGAGAGCAGACGGGAAAGACTCCAATTAGCAATAGAAATTTGCATATATGCGATATTGAGAATATAATGCCAAAATACAACAAATATATTAGAAAACTACGAAACTGAACAAATTATTTGACTTTTCAATCATAACAGTAAAGTGTTTTTCAATGTGTAATATATATATATATATATATATATATATATATATATATATATATATATATATATATATATATATATATATATATATATATATATATATATATATATATATATATATATATATATATATATATATGTATATATATATGTATATATATATATATATATATATATATATATATATATATATATATATATATATATATATATATATATATATATATATATATATATATATATATATATATATATATATATATATATATATATATATATATATATATATATATATATATATATATATATATATATATATATATATATATATGCCGCAAAACAAAAGTTAAGTCTACATTTTGGCTCTCTTATAATAATATTCTGGTGGGTGTCCTGCCGAAAAAAAGGCTTATGACAGCTTTCGATTCCAGAGAGAAAATGACTGACCAAATTTACTAAAAAAATCTGGCAAACTTAAAATGTCGTGCTATTTATTTTTGTCTCTCTGGCCATCTGTTAAGCATTTCTGTGCAAAGATTATGCAAAATGTGGCGGTGCAAAGTTACTTTTTAATCTATATGCTGAATCTAAAACAAGCAAAAAAAAAAAAAAAAAAGGATCAGTTTCGTTAATAAGAGTAATACTGATTAAATCTTCAGCACCTCTATCAGTGAAGATTTGATAACCTATGAACATTAGTAGCAAATATATCATGTGGTGTAATATCCAAACTAGATATGATATAAATTAAGTAAAAGCTCTCAAGATGATTTGATAAAATTTAAATATTAGTTAGAGAAAAAATTAGGTCTTTTATATCTAAATTACTGACTCTTACCATAAACCAGAAGTGATAAAGATTAACTAAAAACTCTATACTTTTCAAGATTTTAAAAGGAAACCCTTGGACCTCAGTGTGTGAAGAATATCTCTTCAGTAGAGAGACACTTTTTTATACTTTTCCAGATTTTAAAAGGAAACCCTTGGACCTCTAGTGTTGAAGAATATCTCTTCAGTAGAGAGGCACTTTTTATTTTTCATATTATTTACCTTGCAGAAGGGGACCATCCCCCTTTTTGTCTTACTCTTGGTGATGATTCAGCAGAGTGTTGGTTACCTCAGAGATGGACAGCAGAGGATTGGATTCCGACTGATCTGAGGGTAGCTGGGATCCCCCATGGTGCTGTTAGGACCAAAGTAAGAGAGAAATAGGGCGATGTCTTAGACATACAGCAAAATTAGGGACCCATATCAGAAGAATACAACACAAAAACAGCAAAAACAATAAGTTAGAGGGATATTTAGAGGAAGCAAAACTTGCCATGTTGCTTATGGATAAGTGCAATGTTCAGTATTCAAGACGTTGTTGTTTTAGATTCTCCACACACGGATGGGTGGAGCGGGTCATGGAGGACCCCAGTCATTAAGTGTTTATATATTTACCAGGTTTTAGGTTAGTTTTACTGGGAGATCGCTGTTAACATAGCAAGCCTCTCTTCTTCAAATTTATCCCAAAATGAAGAGGCATGGTAATAACAGTGATAAGAAGGAAGAGACACAATAAAAAAATAAATAAACAAGGCTAGAACTTCCTCATCCCCACATGAAAATATAAATCGAAAACTCTCATCCTTAACGACAAATAATTCGATACAGATTAGTCTTGCGTATTTTTCAATTGACCCACAAAAAAAAAAATAATAATAATATGCAAACGGATATCCAGACAGATAAAATTGTGTCGTTTTCTATACAATGTAAGGTTTCGTTTCTGATGACAGAAAATACACATATCTTCACAGAAACGAAAAATTACACATCCATGCACACACACACACACATTACCTTGACGCATTGTGCTTTTTGTAATATTTACTCAGTTGTATCCAACATACAGTGTGAGATAGAGAAATGACATTGAATGAAACACTGCTAACTACCACATCAAAAAAACAGGGTCTCCTGGCCGTGATATGTCGAACATATTGGTCAGTTCTACGTATATAAGACATTTTATTGTGCATTTACAACACCTACGTAGAACATCCAAGAGAGACAGATATCTATTCTCGATATACTCATTTGCTTCACAAACACTGTCTAAAAAGTATTTTAGTGTGCGGAATGGTGTGAATTTCTCAAATGAACAATGAGGTTCTCTACTGGAGTGGTAAATTTCACGCGCTACTTGAGAAAATATTATTGGAACTCCAAATTTTTTTTATTTGCTCTTTTTTGCTTAACAGAACTATGACCAAGTTTATATTAATAGTATTACGTTTCTTATATTCGATGAGATAACTGGATTATTGTGATCTACAAGAAAAATGAAATCATAAGATAAAAATCTGTCAGTCTGGGCTCAGATTATCTCTGGCAGACTTCCGGGTATATGGTGCTACTTAGAATCCCTAGATAACTTCCTGCCGGGTACATAACGCTACTTAGAATCCCTAGATAAATTCCTGCCGGGTACATAACGCTACTTAGAATCCCTAGATAAATTCCTGCGAATTCTGTGTCCAACCTATATATTCATGATCTATATTTCCTAACACAAGTTACAAGAGTAACTAACTGGTATACTAAACAACTGTAAGGCAATGGCGCTCTCTTTACATACGATGTCTAGAACTTCACTGCCAAATTTAATGACACTCATTATAGATATTTCCTTCTTTGTGGAGGAGAGAGGAAGATTTAGGGGACGAGAAGAGGAAAAAAAATATAGATCGTTGGAAAGAAATGGTAAGTGGAAATAAAATTAAAAATAGTTTAGAAAGTTCATCAACTCGAAAAAAGAAATAATTGAAAGAAAAAAAATACCAGCTTACGTCAACTACGTCAAGCATTTGAAAAATATTTCTACTTTTTGTTATTGGCATCTCTTCTTTGAGATTTTTTTAAATATTATAAATAGTTGAAAGGAACAAAAATTATGATTAGTCTCTACTTATTATCATATTGTCTACCTATATCAAATGAATATACCACGTGAGTGTACCACGTGGATGTAAAGGAACTAAAAGCAAAGCAAAGCAAAGGATTTTTTCTTGTTTTTGAGGAAAAAAATTAAATCCCAGTTCCTATGAAGGCAAACTGAACTTTTCTGGTCTTAAAAGCTATCAATATAAATTAACTTTACATAATGTCAAAATAAAGGGTAGTTATTTTATAGTTATATACACCTTTTACTGTTTTCTTTTTCTATTTAGCTCAATCATGCATTATCATCATATATATTTTTTTTTGGTGACTGTGCAAAAATGAGTGACAAATAAGATGACAAAAATAACCATGAACAGAAAAATGAAAAAATGGAAAAAATAAAACTGTCTTTTCAATACTAATTCTATGAGTTACATGCACCTAAAATGCATTCTCTATGTACATGCAATCAAAATGCATTTATCATTAAAATTTTGAGTTTTATAAACTAGAGTTTTTCCGTTCACAATTGAATAAAATGTTGCAATGGAGAATTTATAAAGTTATTGTTGCTATGTTACTTTTGCTATATTTAATTAATCTGATCCAAATATAAAAATCTTTAAGATAAATTCCAAAAAGTTTATTTGATTTTATGGGTACATCCAAAAGCGGTTCCTTTTAAACGAGACGTATCAATGGAAGGATTTTATGTTATAATTAGTTCTCATTCAGATGGGGGTGTACATAGACATATTGGTGATAGGGAATTAAGGCTGGGTGACATTTCTAACGTTCCGCAGTGGATTTGAGCTCGCATGAGTCGCTATGCGACTCGCGTACTCTGCCAATGAACTTGTTCCGGTTTTACGTCACGGACTCCCTTTTCTACCAAGGGCTAGGTCGGTTGCCCTCTTACGAAGGAACTGTTTTGGCAGATGTAATCGTTACCCTGAGTGCATGCCCTTGCTAACCTCAGACCGTGACGGGGCGCGAACCCTCGACCTGATGCCTCAGAGTCGCGGACGCTACCGCTTGAGCCACGGTGACTACTACTCTACCAATGAACTAAGGCTCTGTAATTCCATTATGACTGAATATGGCAACACAATCTGCAACCACACTGCTCTACGGCAGAGTGGTCAACGAGCTCTGTAATAGCACTGAGCTGCGATAAAGAACTCTACATGCATTCAGTGAAGACTCTGCACTATGATAAAAAAATAGTGAATAAAGAATCTTTTGTGAAGAGATTTCTCAACGGTTCTCTGTAATGCTAATGCCTTAGCTCTGAGCTTCGGATTTTAAGCTCTGTACTCCTCTTTTCTACCGTGGAAGCTCAGGCTTTTCTTTCAAATACTCTGACTATGGCATATTCGCGAAAGGTTGCAAACCTCAGTCCTTAGATGTTTACATTTTCATTTGGTCTTATGAGTTTGGACAAATATCTAAGAAAATAGAAGTAAAAGCCACCTACACTGATAATTCTATCTCCATATGCTCATAAGCTACCATGCAAAGTTTGCCAATCAAATTAAATCGATGAAAAAGATAAAATATTCGATAAAATTCTGAATCTATAGGCATGCAACTGATGTAAACCAACTAGGACACTTACCACATATAAACGAGACACACAAAACATCGTTTTATACTAACTAGAGAGAAGAAAAATAAATAATAAAACCTCTGGATATAAGTGGCATCAAGTTCATGTAATATATGTAAAAATGGATTGAATGAGGAGTCAAACAATGATTAAAAAAGGAATGCGTGTTATCCCTTGATACCTAAGTATGTCCAGTGATCTGTATATTAGATATAACCATTATCACCTATTCTCAAGTCTGAGCCCGCCTTTCAAAAGCTATATAAATATAAAAATGATAAATTTCTCATAACTAGGAATTGTAACAGGAATACGAAAAAGCTAGTATATATGTCATCAAAGAGTCTTAGACCCGATTTCTTAAATAGTGTAAACCTAGGATATCATATTGTTAGTTAGCTAGACACAAACAAATGGATTTCATAAACGCATCTGATGCGGTTGTGTATGGCTGGGATCCCCCATGGGGGATCCCAGCCATACACAGAACAGCGTCAGATGCGTTTATGAAATCCATTTGTGTGTGTCTAGCTAACTAACAATATGGTATCCTAGGTTTACACTATTTAAGAAATCGGGTCTTAATCATGAGAGAAATCGAGCTAAAATAGGTTATTTATCAAGGGGGGGGGGGCAAAACAAAATTACGAATGCAAGACATTCCAATGAATATTCCCTCATCCATATCTTGAGTAAGAATAAACATATAACACCCCTGATTCACAGTCCTTATAGGAGAAACTTCAATAATAAAAACAGGAATGAGAAAATGGGAGCCAAACAGTGACGCAGTATTAGATTAGTTTATTCTGCACAAGGTGAGGTCAAAGACTGCCAAGGGATATAAAAAAGACGAGAAAGTTACATATGACTGCTGATCATCTTTTGGAGGAAAGGAAACTTTAAAGGTCTGTGAACAAGGTGGTGTTAGTTGAACTACTGAAGGCGGGCTTGTTAATCATGATAACTATTTCCTCATGCATCATGCAAGGCCAGAGAGACAATAAACAAAGCTGTCACTCACTGCGAGGTGTGATACGGGTGGTAAGGATAGTATTGATGGTGCCATACCTCGCCGCCCTCACTGTAGCCGTACGCAGCCTTACCCGCGGGCGCCACGGCTCCGGCGCCGACGTGGGCGGCTGAGGCAGCGGCGGCGGCAGCGGCAGCGGCAGCAGCAGCAGCTGATGAATGAGCACTAGGAGGTCCTCCTCCGCCGTGAGGAGAAGAACCTTCGCCACCGTGAGGTGATCCTCCTGTACTGCTACGAGCACCTGGGGTGGAAGCAGGAGTGGTTGACCCCCATTTACAGGCGACGTTGCTAAGGTTGGGATCTACTGACGCCGAGGAAGTTGAAGAGGTCTCTGTGTATTTTTTGTTAGGGTCATATTCATGGGAAGCCGAACCCCACATGAGCACCGTTTGTCGAGTGTTATTTGTATAGCTATCGGCGTCCTTCGATTCCTCCTTATGCGTTGTTGTGGGGGTAGTGGGTACTGAAGACACCACGACACTTGCTGTAGTACCTGGTGTGGCTGCCAGAGCCCCTAGAGACGCCAGTGCTGATGGGTCATCTCGCCTGACGTCGGCTGGGCGAAGTTCACTGTACTTGGGCTCTATAGGAGGCAATACAGAATTCGTGGCGTATACGGTTGAATAGGCATCTGTGGGTTTGTACTGGTATTTTGAGGCGTCGAGCTGGGACGTACAATACAGCTTTTGATCAGCTGCTGTTTTAGCCAAACCCGTTGTGTCGTAGCTGAGGCAAGGTCGAGCCGGGTCGACATACCCATTACCCACGTAACTGTGCGTCATATATTCGGGATAATAGGAACCTAATTGACGGTAATGGAACAAATTGTCCGTAGGAAGGTAGCTGGCAGGATACAGAGACTGGAGGTTACCCAGATTCTGCTGCATGTACAAACCATTATCAGCCGTGTAGGCTGATGTCCCGTAGACATTGTTGTAGTTGTTATAGGCTGTGTCCGTGAGGTTGGTGTAGGATCTTTTGCTACGACAGGTAGTGAGAAAATCTCTTAATTGAGTTTTGTACTTCCTGCTCATACGAGATGCGTACAGCTGAGGGAGTTCTGTATCGCACAGGTAAGACTGGGTTAGACCTGGGTCTAAGTAAGACACTTTGAAGTCCATAGTCCTCTTGCCTAATAAGTCTCGGCCTTCTTCTTCCCTGAAATAAGAATAGTCACGCTGAAATATGGAACTGGAGACTATTCTTGAACTCTGATGTCTCGGTCAGACTGTAATTTAATACTATAATTCAAGTGAAATTTGTCACATCATTAGCCAAGCAGATCTCTATGAGTGTAGTTGCTGATCCCTAAATCATGAAACAACAATTTAAATAATCTAAATGTCACCTGGAAACTCAGCTGTTGCAATGAGTATACCATTAGATATATGTATGGCTCTCTTCGTCTAAACAGACAAAGCAGCTGGATGCTTTACTGCTTGCCTGGACAAGCAGGAACAGATGCAGTAGTACTACATACTGTTATAATGGAAGCAGACATTTGTATGACCTGCCTTAAATTATTATATTGGTGACAAAAATGGAAAACAGGTTCTTCATAAGGTCAGCCTTCAATAAAGGCAAATATACCTGTCTAGTGGCACTCATTAAAGCTAAAATAAAAAAAGTTTTACAAACCACTTTCACTCTCTTGGAAATTAGCATTAGTAAAATTCATCAAAAGAAAAACTAATAATTTTTAGGTATACATCATATTCTATAAATATAACACCTACATATTTGGACTACGTAACACGAAAAAAAAAAATCATCTAAGCGATATGAATATATTTTATTAAAAAACTACATACTTATCTCCTCTCTCAACCACCAAAACTGTGAGAGTTATAACAAAATATCTTTTATTATTTAAAGATATTCATATTTCATTAGATCCACACTGCGATTAATATATAAAAAAAAATGTACAGATACTGCCTCTGCTCAGAAGGCACTACACCAGAGAACTGCAGAAGTTAACAAAAACAAAGTTACTGTATCAGAACAGTGAAAAAAAAAAGAGTCCATCACATACATAAGAGGCCTGTGTGTACATATGATGAAATCAGGTTTGGAATTTTTGTAGACGAGCCTTGATGATGTTTGTAACCATTGCCAAGTACCGTCCCTCGTCTGTAGACGATAGGCGATCATGCCCGAGGCACCTGTCTTCAGTACTGTCAAAAACAGCACGAAGCAAAACATGAAGATTATTATGCACGCCTATATACAAAAAATATATCAAGAAGAAGAAGAAGAAGAAGAAGAAGAAGAAGAAGAAGAAGAAGAAGAAGAAGAAGAAGAAGAAGAAGAAGAAGAAGAAGAAATATATATATATATATATATATATATATATATATATATATATATATATATATATATATATATATATATATATATATATATATATATATATATATATATATATATATATATATATATATATATATATATATATATATATATATATATATATATATATATATATATCCTGTATATTGTTATTCAAGTACTCTTCCAATGTATACTTATTGGATATATACTCTTCCGACACATAGAAGATGTATATTCAATAATTTCCATATCTTAGACACACAAACACACACTCATGAATACACACACTCACACACACACACACACACACACACGCGCGCGCACACACACACACACACACACACACACACACACACACACACACACACACACACACACACACACACACACACACACACACACACACACACACACACACACACACACATATATATATATATATATATATATATATATATATATATATATATATATATATATACTATATTTAATGACATATAATTGGATAATCTGATTTAAAATAAAATAAAATCAAGATCAAAGTTAAAATACTTTGTGAAACTTAGCTATATCGCGTCACTATACATCATTATCAAAATAGATAAGAATGAAATGAAAGTAAAAATTATGTCACTATACGCTAAAAGTTGTCGATTGGAATACAGAGACAAAATATAATTTCACTATACTTCACTATAGAAAAAAGAGTTATTAGACTACAGTGCAGATAATTATATCACTATCTGAAGTGACTATGAGCAAAATGAAAGAGTAATTTATAATTTTGATCATTTCATTAAACCTCACTGTAAAAAAGTTATTAGATTACAGGGCAGATGAATATATCACTATCTGAAAAAACTAACTTATGAATGTATTATTGTCTCATGTCATTCAAAATATGAATCACTATACATCACTATAAAATGTTAAGACTTCAGTGGGTATAAAAATCACATCGCTATGTGAAGTCACTATACACTATACACAAAAGAGAGTAATTAATAAGAATGTATAGCTATGCTAACAGCTCACAAATTTCACTATCTTACTATCACCATAAGGCAATAAGACTACAGTGGAAGGTAAAAATAATGAGACTATCATGTCACTTTATGCAAAAAATGAAAGGAATTATTTCACTATGTGATGTCACTATTATTAAAAAGGACAATAATAATGAACAGTGAAAAAATGACTTACATTCTTGGTGAGCAGATGCAACATACGCGAGGTCATCGTAATGGACGAGGTCATAACCTCCTTTATTGGCCAGTTCCAGGTCACTGTAGCCCAAAAGCATTTTTCCTCTGTAAATAAATAAATAATTAAATAAATAGACAAATAAATTAATAAATAAATAAATAAATAATTAAAAAGATAAATAAATAAATAATTAACTAAATAAATAAATAAATAGATAGATAAATGAATAAACAAATAAATAAATAAATAATTAAATAAATAAACAAATAAAAATATATGTAAATATTTTTATTAAATGCATATCTTTAAAAAGATATATATATATATATATATATATATATATATATATATATATATATATATATATATATATATATATATATATATATATATATCTTAGTGGGTTGGCAATGGCACCAGCCACCCGTTGAAATGCTACGACTGAAGATGTTACGGATTCAACTTGGATTGATCCAGACAGCTCTCGGGTTGAGTCTTTCTTCAGGACGGTTCTTTCATTATTCCTACATCTACACCGTATATTCTGGCTTATTTATTACGCATCTTTTGCTATTCCAATACATTTGATTAGTCACAACACTCTCCACATCTGTTTCTTTTTGCTCTCTTTTTCCTCAGTTTTGCTATATTATGGAAGGTGCGCAGCTTATGGCCCCCAGTATACGGCATAGAGGGGTGCAAAAAATCTCCGGGGATCTTGTTGACTCCACTACTGGCACGAGGGTAGACATACCTCGTGGTAGAAATGGTTCTGCCCTTTACCTTCCACCTCCTGATAGATCTGCTTCTTTCATTCTTCACTTTTCTAAAATTCGTGGCCTGAACTCTAATCTTTTGTCTGAGCAATTGCACTTAGAGAACATCATCTTTTCAGTCACAGAGGTATGCAAAACGCTGATAGAGTTAGATGCCCATAAAGCTACAGGTCCTGATGATATATCCACTTATGTACTTAAGAAATTCGCTAAATTACTATCAGTGGCATTAAGTATTATACTTGAAAAGTCGCTGGAATCAGAGGAGACTCCATGATGTTGGAATCGTGAGAACGTGGTACCTATCTTCAAAAAGGGTAAGAGGGATATAGCTCTAATCTATAGACCTGTTTTCTTTACCAGCATAGTTTGCAAAGTTATTGTGAAACTACTAAGAAAACCCATATCTCTTCACGTGGAATCCAACTTTTTGTCAGTGAGACAACATGGCTTCAGAGAAGGTAGATCAACAGTGACAAACTTATTAGAATTTTATGATGAGGTAATCTGAATCTTACAGGAAAGAGAGGGCTGGACAGATTGCATATGCCTAGACTTCCAGAAAACATTTGATATGGTCCTACATGGGAGACTTATCAAGAAGCTGCAAGCAATGGTGAGGATAGGTGGAAATGTCTTGAAATGGATAAAAACTTACTTAGAAGGAAGGGAACAGAGGGTTAGAGTAGCAAACTCTGTGTTTGAATGGAGAAGAGTTAATAGCGGAGTTCCACAGGGTTCAGATTTAGGGCCACTTTTGTTCCTTGTATATGTAAATGACCTACCAGGGTCTGTAAATTCATTCATGAATATGTTTGCAGATGATGCAAAGATTGTGAAGAAAGTAAGAGACGAGAACAATGGTAGAAAACTTCAGGAAAACCTAAATAGTCTGCATAAGTGGTCAGAAAATTGGCTAATGAAAATCTGTACTTTTAAATGTAAGGTAATGAGAATGGGTGCAAGTGCAAGAAAGCCCAAGATTGACCACGTAATGGCAGAAGAAGTACTTCAAGAGAAAGAGCATGAGAGAGATCTAGGAGTAAACATAGTTGCAGAATTGTTTCCAGAAATGCATATAAATGGTATAGTAAGGGCAGCATATGCTCTCTTAGCAAAAGTAGGGGTGGCCTTCAGGCACATGGACTAGGAAATGTTCAGAAATATTTATGTAAGCTATGTAAGACCAAAGCTTGAATATGCAGCCCCCTTTTGGAATCCACACTTGAAAAAGCACTTATTTAAGCTGGAAAAAGTTCAAAGACATGCCACAAAGCTGATGCCAAAAATATGCAATCTCAGTATGATGAGAGGCTGAGGGAATTAGACTTACCATCACTCAGAGCTAGAAGATTGAGGGGGGATATTGGAACGGTCTTTAAATTCATTCATGGTTATGATAGAGTGGATAGGGCTTGAGTTTTTGATATGGCTGGCCATAGAACTAGAGGTCACAGTTTGAAGCTTCGTAAGAAAACTTCTTTGCAGAATGTAAGGATATACTTTTTTAGTGTAAGAGTAGTTAATAATTGGAATTATGCTGAGCGAGGAGGTAGTTAATGCTATCTCAATCCATAGTTTTAAGGACAAGTATGATAAGTATTACTAAGTACAAAATGGAACCGACCAGAAGACGGGAAGTTACGGGTTTTGGGCTCTTTCCCGTAAACACAATTAGGTAAATGCAATGAGGTAATTACTTGGGCACTTTCCTCCCTAGCGTCCTCCTTCTCTCTGAAAACCAGATGTCTATCCATGGTTTCACTAACCAATATTAAATCTCTCAATATAACCTGCATTCTCATTTTCGTTCCAAAGGTGGGGTCTGTGCCTACTGCAACACTAACACTCCTATTGCAAGGCTCATGGACTTTTTTTTTTTTTTTTTTTTAGAATGGGATAGGATAGGAGGGGAAGAAAGGGGAGGGTATTAAGGATATAAGGGAACTGGAGGGAAAAACACGAAAATTAAATAAAGTAAGAGATATAAAAAGAGAGGGGCAGACCCTCGTGCTAAGTTTTGATCTGGAATTCAGATTCTCTTGAATCTCCTGACTCTAATGTTCTCTGGCTAAAAATATATCTCTCCACTACCACTATATTCCTATGCTTCTGCTACTGTTCTCCAAACTTCATTGACTTTGGGTCTTTCCTTGAATATCTGTCCTCTTGCCATGAGTCTTTGCTATCAGCAAGCTTAATGATTCTATACAATTAGAAGTGTGAAGTTAATAAGTAAATGGAATCTTTACAAGCTCGGATTTCCATGAAAGCAGTAAGGTCCGATTTGTAGGTGTCTTGCATAGTAACAACAACAGGAAACAACAACATCATCATCATTATTATTATTATTATTATTATTATTATTATTATTATTATTATTATTATTATTATTATTATTATTATTATTAATATTACTACTACTACTACTACTACTACTACTACTACTACTACTACTACTACTACTACTACTACTACTACTACTACTAATAATAATAATAATAATAATAATAATAAAAATGATAATAACGGCAACAACAACAACAATACTACTACTACTACTACTACTACTACTACTACTACTACTACTACTACTACTACTACTACTACTACTACTACTAATAATAATAATAATAATAATAATAATAATAACAATAATAATAATAAGAAGAAAGTAGTCGCCGTGGCTCAGTCGGTAGCGTCTCCGACTCTGAGGCGTCAGGTCGAGGGTTCGCGCCCCGTCACGGTCTGAGGTTAGCAAAGGCATGCACTCAGCGTAAGGATTACATTTGCCAAAACAAGCCCTTCGCAAGAAAGCAACCGTCCTAGCCCTTGGTTGATAAGGGAGTCCGTGACGTAAAACCGGAAACTGAAATAATAATAAGAAGAAAAGCTTTCTCACATACAATATATATCAATAGTATTTGTCAACTAATAGCTTTGAAGCATCGACAACATCCTCTTCTAGAACATTCTATGAAATTCCATATTTACTTCAGAGAAAAAAAAGCACTTTGGTAGTTCCCCGTCCTCCATAAGTCTGTACATATACGTGTGTGTGAATACATATAAATACTTTTTTTTAACACTAGCAATTTGTTAATTAACACTGTCACGCAACGGAAAACTCAGCTGTTCTTAAGGAGATGGTAAAAAAAAACATACACACACACACACACACACACACACATACACATGCATACATACACATGCTCGCACATACAGATATGTGCTCGGTTCATTCCAATTACAATATACAATCAACTAAGTTCAAGAAAGTTGATTACAGGCCGAGAAATATAATCTACTAATGGGTTTTAATAGTTGATAGTTCTCTCTCTCTCTCTCTCTCTCTCTCTCTCTCTCTCTCTCTCTCTCTCTCTCTCTCTCTCTCTCTCTCTCTCTCTCTCTCTCTCTCTCTCTCTCTCTCTCTCTCTCTCTCTCTCTCTCAAATATTTGCTAAGGAACAATAAAATGGCAAAACCGTTGATTTTCATACTTTAAAGTGAGTGAGTGTATATATACCTAATTGTACCTTCCTAGTTGTGTTCACAGGAGAGAACCCTATTTTTAAACCTCCTTCTCGCCTGATAAATTGAACCTTATTATATATATATATATATATATATATATATATATATATATATATATATATATGCATACATATATATATATATATATATATATATATATATATATATATATATATATATATATATATATATATATATATATATATATATATATATATATATATATATATATATATATATATATATATATATATATATATATATATATATATAAATATATATATATATATATAATATATATATATATATATATATATATATATATATATATATATATATACATATATATGTATATATATATATATATATATATATATATATATATATATATATATATATATATATATATATATATATATATATATATATATATATATATATATATACATATATATATATATATATATATATATATATATATATATATATATATATATATATATATATATATATATATATATATATATATATATATACTCTTAAAACTATGACTACATTTAGCATTTAATGTTCCCTCACTAAGGGAATTCCAATTATTAACTATTCTTTCTATTAAATATGTGTATGCATGTGTGTGTAGAGAGAGAGAGAGAGAGAGAGAGAGAGAGAGAGAGAGAGAGAGAGAGAGAGAGAGAGAGAGGAGAGAGAGAGAGAGAGAGAGAGAGAGAGAGAGAGAGAGAGAGAGATTTACAAAAACTTTAACAGTATAACAAGTTACTAAATTGACATATTTATTAAGCACCAAAATTAACTTAATATAATATGAGTATTTTACTCTGGCTTTTACAACATAGTTTAATGGAAAACAATGTGTGTGTGTATGTGTGTGGGCGAGAGTGTGCGAGTGTGTGCATATTTGGGTGTGATTACCTAATTGTGATTACCTAATTGTGTTTACGGGAAAGAACCCCATGCTCGTATCTTCCCGTCTCCTGATCGGTTCCATTTTATACTTAGGGATACTTATCATACCTGTCCTTAAAACTATGGATTGAGATAGCATTAACTACCTCCTCGCTTAGCCAATTCCAATTATCAACTACTCTTACACTGAAAAAGTATTTCCTTACATCCTGCAAGGAAATTTTCTTACGAAGCTTCAAACTATGACCTCTAGTTCTAGAGCCAGCCATATCAAAATATCGATCCCTATCCACTCTATCATAACCATGAAGGAATTTAAAGACTGTCACCATATCCCCCCCTCACTCTTCTAGCTTCGAGTGATGGTAAGTGTAATTCCCTCAGCCTCTCATCATAACTGAGATTGCGTATTTCTGGCACCAGTTTCGTGGCATGTCTTTGAACTTTTTCAAGCTTAGCTATGTGCTTTTTCAAGTGCGAATTCCTGTGTATGTGTATGTGTGTGTGACTTTATATGTCTATGTGCACATAAGCATGAATGCATGTGTTTTTATGTGCACGTGCGGCATGTTGGAATATGTATATGCGTGATGTGTGAATATATGTGTGTAGCCTTATGTGCATGTGTTTAATTACGTGTGTTTGTATATGTATGTGTGTTCAGTGGGTATAGCGTTTTGTTCCCACCCAAGAAGTCCTGATATTAATATCCCTCGGTGTGTGCTTTTGCTTTGACTCGGCCATCCTTCTAAAATTGTAAGGAGGATATGGTCCCAATATATCTAGAGATCTCACACAAACTCTAAGCCAGAGCCTCTTGAGGTAAGTATTGATGCCCATTGTGTGATAAGTAACCTCTTACAACTCAGCAGGTAAAGTGGGTATGCTATTAGATGTGTAAGTTCAATGATGAAACATCATCCTCACATGATCAATAATGTCTGTTTTGCAGCTATCGAAAAAAAAAATAATTTTCATGGGCGATAAAGTGCTTGAATAATTCTCGTTCTCATTGATATCAAGGATATACTACTACTACTACTACTACTACTACTACTACTACTACTACTACTACTACTACTACTACTACTACTAATAATAATAATAATAATAATAATAATAATAATAATAATAATAATAATAATA